>AWYD02000966.1:0-18458 GCA_000504365.2 Pseudocercospora pini-densiflorae CBS 125139
ATAATATTATAGTAGCTAAATATATAGCGAGTCGAAGTTTAGAAGTAACTTATTATTATCCTTATTACCCTTGTGCCTATTAACGTTATAACTAGTATGCCTAAATAACGACTCTATATTCGTACTAGCGACGTATTCTAGAGACTACGATAGATAGTCTATAAAGTAGTTAAAGTCCTTTATTAAATCCTTATTCTTCTTTATCTATATCTTTAGTATATAAAAGGTCTACTTAATAGGGTTAAGATCTAGTAAGTAAGGAGGTAGATATTTAAGTATATGTCTAGCTAAGTTAACTATCTCTTTAATACTTCTACTATAGTAGATTAACGCGTTATCTATTATAAAGATTATCTATTTTCTAGTAACTAACGGTAGTACTTAATTCTTAAGCTAGTTATCGAATATAACTTAGTCGATAGAGCCTTAAATATAGAGCGTATACGGAAGATATCTATTAATCGTTAAGGCTAGTAATACTAAGGTATACTCCTTATATTACGTATACTAGAAATTATAATAATCTACGCTACTTAGTAACTATCTATACTTGTAGTAAGCCGTCTTCTAGTTTGTCGCTATCTCGTCTATAAATACTAACTTCTCGATAGGCTACTTCTTGTACTTCTTACTCTATACGGCTCTTACTAATAGGTTATACTCTTTAGCGATCTTACGAGAGGCCTTACGAGTCTAGCCTATAGCGTCGATAAGGTACTACTAAACGTTTAAAGGGTACAATTCGATATTAAACTTATCGTAGAGCGTAAGATATATCTCTTTAAGATATGCCTCTAGTCGGTACGAGAGGTATTCTTCGAGCTAGTCCTACTAAGCCTTAGTAAGTATTCTCTTACGACCTAGTAGTATACGTAGTAGGTAATAATATTACTTAAATAGGTTATAATTTATACGCTATTTATATAGCGTCGATCGCGCTACGCCGGTCGCTAGTATTATATCGTTAATCGTCTTGTCTCCTGCTTCGAATAATACTTCCGCCTTCCTTATAGTCTCTACTAGTATCTTCGTACTACGCCTATCGCGCTTTTTAGGCTTCTTTTTAGGTAGCGGCTTCTTACAACGAGGCATAGCGAATTCAGCGATATATAGCGACTCAAACAACACCTTAACGGCTTCTATACTATTAAAAATGCGGCGACACGGTCTACGAAGAGGTAGGTTCAAAATGCGGTGTGCGGCTCTGCAAGAGGTCTTGGCATTCTACGGTAAAACGCAAAACACAGTATCCCGAGCTCGCGATCTTCGCATTGCTCTAATTTACAAAGGTAGCCTATCTCTTCCTGACTCGCAGCTATCAGGCTGAGCAGACGCAGGAGGTGTCGCTTCTTGTCAAGCTGTGGACTGCTTGCAATGCTGAATCCAATGATGGTATTCCAGGCATGGAGCTACTCTTCGCCCTCGATGATTGAGATACTCGTCTTACAGCCGACTGAGGTTGCGATCAGTCTTTCATGCCCCATGCCGATTTGTCCCACGCCCGAATGTGCGACGACACCTCTCTGAGGCTCGGATTGATGCAATTCCACCAGAAGTCGTCGTGATATGCGGCGAGGAACGCGGGTGCGGTGAGGCTTCTATGCCTTGAAGGACAGCCATGCTGGTGATTGGCCGCAGTCAATGTCTCTCCTTTGAATGCATATGCAGACAACACGACGTAAGCGGAAGTCGAGAGGTGTTGTTGACATCGGGTTCCGTCGCTTGCAAGTCTCCAGCGAGTGCCAAACATTAGTCTTGGCGCGAAGCCGTCATTCACTCGGCTCCACAGAACTGAAGCCGATCACCACGCTAGCTTATACGCGGAGAGCGTATACGCGTATAGAATCCTCGAACCTATACAGCATTGCTATTTCGAAGTGCTCTACGCGGATGCATCTTTTTCCTCTCACTGCCTCCGTAGATCAGACATGTTGCTATTCTGTTCAATGACGTTCAGATACCATGGACTGCGAGTATATAGAAGATCAGAGAGGAACAACACAGATATTCTCCCATTTACAACAAGCATTAATTGAACACAATAACGTTTTCCATCCACGAAGAAGACATTCGCTCAGAGAATACTACCTGCATCCCGACTACCAACTCTTGAGCACACTCGATCAATCATGGCAACTCCACCTCCAGCAGAATCAGGATACCAATTGTGGTACTATTACCCATCACTTGCTGGAAATATAGCTTTCGCAGCTCTATTCGCTGGTCTCTCAATCATGCACCTCATCGGTCTCGGCATGCATCGGCTCAAATTCTGTATTCCATTGTTGATTGGCGGCAGCTGTACGTTCAGCAAATTCACCTTCCCGATAGTAGTGTACTGACATTCATGCAGTCGAAGTCATAGGTTATGGCATTCGAGCCTACGCCCACTCGCAAACATCCAACGTACCAATCTACGCAGCTCAGTCGCTTCTCATCCTCCTCGCGCCCATTCTCTTCGCCGCCTCGGTTTATATGTATCTTGGACGCTTGATGACCGCCACGAATGCGACCGAGCTCTCTCCGATTCCAGTCCGATATCTGACCAAGACATTTGTTTGGGGAGATGTGCTTTGCTTTGCTATTCAGGCCCTTGGAGGCAGCATGCAATCGATCAAAAGCATGAAAGACAAGATGTACATCGCCGAGTACATAATTCTAGGCGGATTGATCCTTCAGATCTGCATATTTTGTGTATTTGTGGTGGTAGCTGTGGTGGTTCATATGAGGATGGCTCGAAGGACATTCAAAGAAGGTACCATTGCTTGGGAGAAGAGGCTTGTAGGGCTTTACATCGTCAGCGGCCTGATTTGCCTGCGAAACATTTTCCGAGCGATCGAGTACGGGCTGGGATCGGATGGATACCTTCTGGGGCACGAGTGGCCAGGATTTGTCTTTGACGGAGCGCTTATGGTCCTTGCTCTCACAATCTGTGGAACTTGGTACCTGGGCAGCGGTGCAAAGCTGAACTCCAAGTATGATGGATATGCCAAAACGACAGAGCTCGAGTATGTTCGGTCGTCGTCGCCAATGTCGGTGTAGGCGGGAGTTTGATTGTTGCGGGATATGCTGAGATTGGAGAGGCTTACGGCTTGGTCTTGTTGGCGATTGTTGTTGAGCTTGACGATATTGGCGAAAGAGTTGGGACATGTTTTATGATATCCAATAGATTGAGACATTGATCTATTGACCTAGTCAGTGTCCTGATATCCTCAGATGCAACATCACTTACACCGATATGATCTCGGCATGATCATGCTGCTGGGCTTTCCATGATGTCTGGACAATCCTGACCTACTTCAGAGCGTGGCCATTCTAGCCACGGCCTCCATTGCTTGCCAATGTAGGTCATGATCGCCTTCAGTAGGGTGTATCCAGCAGGTCCGATTGCCCAACATTCCCGGCGGTGATGCAAGACCACACAGAAGTATGCGAGGATAATCAATGCCTCCGGTCGTGCTTCGCTCAATAGCTGTAGATATGCCGGCGATGAAGTGACTAGCCAGGTGAAAGCGGTATGTGTTGAGGCGCGTTGCTCTGAGTCGAGAGCACGTACTTCATCGAAATCGCGCTGCAGATCCTTGATAGCAGCTGTGTACGTTTCGCGGCTGGAATCGCTGACATCTGCGTTTTCAATCAATGCATACAGGGGCGATGTCTCTTCGCCGATCATTCTGCCGATGTGCCTTGACATTGCATCCTTCATGAACTCGCCGACCTCAGTTGACATCAAGTCGTTCCAGAATGGCCGGAATACAGAGTTCACGCCGCGCAACATCTGTGCACTACCGATCAAGGCCTCAAGAAAGTCCGGAAAAGTGGAGTGCGCGGCCGAGGCGAAGGTGTCGCAGAATGAGTGAACTCCAATGAGGTGAGCAAACATCACTACTGCAACGCAATTCTCCGAGTCGATTTTGGTTATGATGTTGTCTAATCCTGTGATGGCCTTCTCCTGGAACGATGTTGCTATTTCCTTGTAGCCTTGGTCATTGTTCGAAACATACAGCGAGAGCGCCCCGATACCAAGCATTTCATTTAACAAGAAGTGATGCTTGAAACCAGACTTGATGATCACATTGCGGTAGTTCTCATCATGCAGCGGCTGTCCAGTGAACGTCGGGCATACGTGAAAGATGAACTGGTTGTAAAGTTCGAGATGGATGATGGACACATCTGTGGTTCGGCTGAGCACTGTCGATGCATCGCTGCTAGTTGAGCGCGGTGTCTGAGAGTGGGCTGGAGACTTGGTACTCTCCCTTGCTGCAGATTCCTGGAAAGGACAATCTAGACCCCTTGAGACGCACTGTGCGTATACAATGAACATGTCAGCACATCTGACATCTTCCGATGCAGTCTAGGATGCTCCCGATGCAAAGATAGCTATTGCGCGAGAGACTCGAATGCAACGAATGCCGCTTCACGATGTGTCGTACTCACATTTGCGCAAGCCGGCTTCTTTTCGTCACACTATATTACTGTCAGCAACATGTTCTTGTACTCGGTCCCGGAGCAAACACGTCAAATGCCACTGACGTACTTTGATATGCCGTTTCTTGCAGGTTGTGCAACCGCTTCGAGATTTGGAATGGAAAGCTCTAGGCTTCATATTGTGCATGGGGTGCTGAGGTGAGCAATAGGGAAAGGAATTGCTAGATGTCCAGCGTCATGCTCCAGCAGGAGGGAACAGGAGCCCTGTGTCTCTGCGCAGACTGCGATGCGTGTTGCGATGCACCACAGAGCTGAAGCTGCTCGCTGCAAAGCAGAGACCAAGTGCTTCGTTGAAGGATCGCTACTAGCCTGTGCTCTGAGACCTCTTTCAATTGGCCATGCTTTCTCTCAGCTCTTGATGCCAGAAGCTGTGCCGCATGCACGCTTCAGCTTCGGCCTTCGCATTTGTCTCCAGCACCGGCCCACGAGAGATATCGGAAGGGCGTTCGCGCAGCGTGCAGGCATCGAGGAGCATCACGGCCATAACGTGGGATGATCAGACTGGCACTGTACAAGCTGCATGCCATCTCCAAAGCGTTGATCAGGTCCGTCTGGATGGAGAACAGCGAGTATGAGATGAGATCACCACCTCCCGCCTCACGCCAAGCCGGGTGGTCGGTTGCACGTTCGAAAGCTTCCTACTTCGCGTGCACCATCTTCCCTTTACAATCAAACTGTTAGCCAAGCCCACTTCTTGATGACAGCCATATCTCATTGTCAAGCCCATCAGTTCTCGCACTGAAGGATCGCACGCGAGATGCTCGGACATCGTTCTGTCGATCCTTCGTGACATTGCTCCAGAGCTGACGGGAGACTACACATCGCACATGGCTGACTGCTGACGACTGCGATTGATACAGTGCATTCGTCTGGACCTTTATAAGCACAGTTTCATTTCTTACGCGGAGCTCATACCCAAGGAGCCTCTTTTCACCATGACTGACTCGTCTTCTAGCACCATGTTCTCTTACACAAACACTAAAACCAAGTTCATTCCATTCACTCTGAACACTCCAAGTGGAAGAGGTGTCACAGGAATCGAGTTTGTTCCTGGATCTGCCAAGTCGACCGCCAAGGACATCAAGCCTTTGATTGTTGCACTGCATGGCGCAACGTGCTTTTCTGGCTACTGGGACCTGGACGAGGAACGCACTGCACCTATCGCCGCATCAGCACTTGAAATCCCGTTCGTCGCCATAGACCGGCCAGGCTATGTCGGCACTGACAGCGTAGACCTCGATGGTAGCACCTATCAGCTTGCGACTGCCAGATGGATCGAAGACGAAATTCTACCCGAGCTGTGGCAGAAGTATGGCGTTCCAAATGGATGCTCTGCAGTGTGCTTGATATGCCATTCTCTCGGCTGTTGTGTTGGAATCACAATCGCTTCACTCCATGCAAAGACGATCACCAAAGCGCAGTACCCGCTTGCCGGCTTGATCGTCTCTGGAGTTGGCAAGCGGCTGAGAAGGTCCGCAAGCGTGGTCGACAATCCAGCAGAACTTGACATCAACATTCTGCCGCCAGTCCTGCAACGGGACCTGAGCGAACAAGTGCCCTTCATGCTCGGTGATTCTGAGCCTCAGCTTTACGACAAAGCGATCTCTTCGAATTTGTCAAGTCAGGCCGGCTCAATGACACGAGAGGAACTACATGGTGGCATCATGTTCATGGTGACTGAGGCCGGAGCCCCTTTCATCGAGTCACTTCAGTGCTCGGTCCTGTATGGCCTGGCAGAGCACGATCATGCTGGCTACGGTACACAAGAGGAAGCGAGAAGTTATGCTGAGATGTTCAAGAGTAGCAGGCGAGTCGACTGGTCTCTAGTGCGTAGTGCGCCGCACGCAATTGAGTGGTCGAAGGCCGGTAAAGGGTGGTATTTCCACTGCCTGGGCTGGGCGCTGGAGATCACTGCAGACTACGTGATTCAGCAACAGCAGTAGGATCAAGCCATGGTCAGATTATAGCACATCTGATGCCTTTTCCTCTCAGAAGTGTTGTGGTGACCTAACTGCAGTCAACTATCGCTTCCCAGCGGATTTCAACAGGACTTCAGGGCCTAGCCCGTCTAGATCTCTTGCTCAACACCGGTAATGAAATTCCGGACGTTCGGCCAAGACTGAGCCGAGCATGACATGGTATGATTCTTGCCCCTCGTACCCTGCCTCGTGTCCCTCACATCAGCCGGTTTCGGCAATTCGACGACCGATGTCACCCAGAAATAGTAACACGGTGTCTACCTCACTTTCAGAAGTGGCAGTCGCGGTTTGCTGCTGCACGAGAGGTGTGAGATACACTCTTCGGCGGGCATAGCTCTAACAGGACGATGAAGAGCTTAGTGGCAGTCTTCCTGCTTTTCCTACAGCCATGCCTCTCGGACACCGCAAGCCACATTCTGGAAGAGAGACCAACAGATGTCTTCAGCCCTGCAACTCGAAGCTTATTGCCAGAATCGATATGGGGATTCATAGGACAAGTCGATATTGAGATGGACCAGAATACTACCGTCCTCCATATGAGTGCTGGCTCTCAGGCAGTTTTGGATTTTGGTGTGGAGGTAGCTGGACTTGTCAGCTTCAACTACGAGACAAATGACCCTCAGCCAATATCCCTGTCCTTCACAGAGTCATCGAGCTTCATTGGCAACATCTCAGATGACACTGGCAAAGTCTACACCCAGGACTGGGACAAAGCTCTCAATGTTACAGTCAACAATGAAGCGGGATTCTACACTATGCCTTCTGTCACTTTCCGAGGCGGCTTCAGATTTCTGACATTGAATGCTCGGGCAAACATATCAGTCTCCAACATCACATGCGATATTGGCTTCGCGCCAAACATGCCGGATCTTCAAGCCTACACAGGACATTTCTCAACTTCTGAGGATTACTACAATCAGCTCAGTCGACTATGGGCTGCAGGTGCCTATACTGTACAGACGAACATCGCCCCACAAGATACAGGGAGATGGCTGCCGCAAGTTCGGCCTGGTTGGGCATATAACGCCAGTCTTGGCATCGGAGAAGGGCCTTTCTTAGTTGATGGCGCGAAACGTGATCGTGCTATATGGCCGGGTGATCTTGGAATTTCTGGACCTGCTGCTGCACTGGCCTTCGGCGATGCCGGTCTACTACCGTGGCGAAATGGTCTCGAGACATTGATTCATTATCAGAATACCAGCTCAGAGTCTTATGGTGAATTTCCATATGCAGGTCCGGACACCAACAGTTTCCGGAGCGGTCTTCAGAGTGAGACGTATCATGCCTGGACTCTGATCACCATTTATGATTATGTCATGTATAGTGGTGATGAAGCATGGCTCAACCAGCAATGGAAGAGTGTGGTGAATGGGATAGACTTCATCCTCGATCGTCTCGATCCTGATACCGGCTTGCACAATCAAACTCAACTTAATGACTGGGGAAGACAAGGTGCGGGTGGATACAACTCGGCCCTGAACGCTCTCGACTATCATGCGCTCATATCTCTGGCAAGCCTCAACCATGACACAGATCAAGCTACCATCTGGCTCACGGCAGCATCAAAGCTGAAGGAGAGCTACAATGACCTGCTCTGGGATACTGCAGCATGTCTCTACTTCGACAACACAACCACTACCCTCCATCCTCAAGATGGAAATGCTTTGGCATTAGCCTTCAACCTCACCACAAATGCATCTCAAGCCAACGAACTAAGCTCTGCCTTGCCGACAAATTGGAACGACATCGGACCTGTGACTCCCGAGCTACCAGACACAATCTCGCCCTTCATTTCCGGCATCGAATTGCTCGGCCATTTCCGCTCCGGCAATCCAGATCGTGGTCTCGATATCCTGCAACGTCTTTGGGGCTACTTACTCACAAGTCCTCTCATGACTGCCAGTACATTCGCCGAAGGCATATCCGCGAATGGGAGTCTCTGGTATCGCTCTGCGTCGGGATACGCCTATGATCCAAAGTACACTTCGCTGTCTCATAGCTGGAGTGCGGCGCCTGTACAGGTGCTTATGCACGAACTTGTAGGGTTGAAGATCGTGAAGCCTGGTGGGAGGGAGTGGGTACTGGAACCAAAGCTGGGTAATGTCACGGATGCGAGAGCTGGGTTTGAAACGCCTTTGGGTAGATTCGAAGCTTGTGTCAGCAAAGAGGCGAATGGGACGGTATTCATGGTTGAGGTCATGACGCCAGCTGATACGAAAGGAACTGTAATCCTACCTGGAGACTGGACGATTGAAATCGACGGCCAGCCTCACGAGCACTCACTGCCCATTCAGGGTGGGACTAGAAGCATGAGATTACAGAATCGACAATAGTATACGAATTAATGAAATCCAACGCCCTCGCTAATGTATACGTAGACAACAAATCAATACCCCACAGCAGCCACAGCATGTAAATGCGTCCCCTCAGCCCTAGCCTTATGCTCCGGCCACCTAACAATCGTATCCTGCATAACATCAACCCCCCACATAAAACTCTGAAACGTAGTATCAGCCCACATATCAGGATTCTCTCCCTTACCCTCGCTCGCCTCTCGAATCTTCCTATCCCGTTCCTGCTGCTCAGCTCCGTCATCAAGATGCAAAGCAATCCTCGTAGTCCCAGCAGAACTCTGAACCGCCTCAGCTCTCGCCTTCCTCACAGAAGCGAAAACTCCCAACGCTAATGGAATGTTGGTGCTAGATTTCGCGAGCACGCATTGTAAAACTCCAGCATCTTCAATTGCTTGTGCTGCTCCTTGAGCTACGTAGGGCAGCATTGGATGGGATGCATCGCCGATTAGGACGACTTTGTTTTCGACCCAGGATGGGAGTGGGGCGTGGGAGTTTAGTGTCCATTCCATTACTTCGCCTTCCGGGACGTAGGAGAGGAGGTTTCGGACTTCAGGACACCAGTTCTGGTAGAAGGAGAGCATTTCCGATTTCGAGCCTTTGCGGGTCCAGGATTCGGATTCTGAGGCTTCGGAGTCGTTTTGATTTTGGGGGTGGAGGAGGACCATGTTGTAGACTGTATTGTTCTTGACGGGGTATGCCATGATGTGACCTCCTGGACCCATCCAGCGCATACCAATGTCTTCGTTCAGGAGCTTGAGGGCGTTTTCGTCGTGTTCCATCTTGTCCTTTGGGATCAAGATTCGGTAAGCGGAATCGCCAGTAGGGGTAGCATGGTCCGTGTGGTTATGGTGTTCGGCGATCTGAGCGCGGATATGAGACTTGATGCCATCTGCAGCAATGACGAGATCACCTTCAAGCCATGTCCCGTCGACGAGCTGAACTTTGCCCTCGAAGTTCTCATCGACCTTGACAACTTTGTGGTCCGTCAAGATCTCAGCACCAGAATCCTTCGCAGCCTGAAGCAGAGTCCTCTGCAGGTCCCCACGATGGATGACACCAAGAGGCGCTCCGAACTTGTCTGCAATAGCTGGCATGAGAGGGGCTTTCCCGAGCTCAGTGTTATCCTTCCATCGACGAAGCGAATTCTCTTTCATGAAGTTGCATTGCTTGACGATTTCTGGCAACACGCCCAGTCGCCCGAGTATTCGCATGTTGTTGGGTGCCATTTGGATCCCGGCGCCGACTTCCGCAATCTCGTGAACCTGCTCTAGTACCTTGACATTGTGACCAGATTGTCTTAGGCCGATAGCTGTGGCCAGTCCTGCTATGCCTGCGCCGACGATCAGGACGTTCAGCTGTTTCTCTGGCTTTGCTTCGAGTTTCCAAGTGTCGTGATAGTACTCCATGGTTCGGCTTTGACTTTGCCTTCTTCAGCGTCGAGACTGCTTCGTGAGGTCGAAATGATTTTATGTTGATGTGTCGTGCAATGAGAGACCAGAGTAGTGCTTATATGCTCTTCAAGGCGAGATACACGTCCAGCCGAAGTCACCTACCGTTTGACGCCGCAACGTAAAGCAGACCTTCACTAATGTTTGCTAATTGCTTCATAACACGGCAAGCCATGGCAGAGTTTTCTCGAGCGTTGTGCGTATGTTCGCGGTCCGGATGTTGTATCGGGAGACCATTTGAGTTCGGCCTTCCGTCATGGCCATTCTTTCGGCCACAGGCGCGGCCGCATATGGAGTTCGGCTTTCTGTGCCGTACTGCTCTGCACAATGAACATCTGATGAAAAAGAGTATCAAATGTCACGTTGGTCACGAGCAGAGCTATTCGGACTTAGTAATACATTAGGGCTTGGTAAAGACTGCGTCCATATTTTCGCATCGCTCGACTTTCTTGAACCAGTATTGTTGTCGGAACTCTGCTGCAAACTTGATATGTTCAGTGACTAACACCTGCTGGCGACAATGGCATGCGGTAGACACTCAGTTATGGACAACACAGGGCGTCGAGAGATATGATGCCCTGGAGATGTTCGTTTCGAAGGATTGACCGGGTTCTCGTCCGAGATCCTCGCCTCACATTCACCTCTAGTGGCACAGTATAGGATGATGGCTATGCATCAGAGTGCGAGACGTGTTGTCGCTCCTTCGGGGACTTTGTTCTCAAAGCAGCTTTCAGCTCTGCGACGATGGATCGCAAAGACTGGCCTGGGAATCCTTCGGCTTGGCAGCCGCAGATCATCCGCTGCGCCTTAGGACGATCCACCGGTTTAAGCTGTTGCCTTGCATACCTTTAAAGCACAGTAGTAGTTCATCGAATCTGTGACAGTATCGGTACCATTTACTCAACATGCTGCATTCTTCGCCGATCACGAACGACGCAGATTGGCCTTTGCCGGAAGGTCGCACGGTTATCGAGCGAACGCTCTTCCAGATCATACTCAAGACGGTCGTAACTCATGCACTCGCACTTATCAGTTATGGCCAATTCACGAATCTGATCCATGTGCCGTCGAAACAGAATGTGCGAGTTTTCCGACTCTTGACATTTGCTCTCTTGCCAACAGTCCTGCTCGGACAACTTGCTGTAGACCTTGTCAGAGCGGCAATTCGAGTCCTCCAAAACCCACACGAGCTCAATTATGAGCGCTCCGAAAGTGCATGGGTATTTTATTTCGAAGGAATTATCGGTGCTCGCGCTGTCTCGAATGATCCGGAAGAGCCACTTGATCGCGATGAGTCAACGCATCTCCTCGACGTCCCCAGTATCGATGATACACAGCGGTCAAAGCGTGTCTGGAACTGGAAGCGTGCGAGTGCTTGTCTTGTGGCAACTCTTGCACTGCTCCAGGCGATTGGAGTTATCATTATCTTCACCAGGAGATCTTGGCATCAAGCAATCAACTACCGTGGCTGGATGACGCACGATCAGGTCGGGCTGGACTTTCGGAATATGTATATCGCCGCCGCATCGATCATATGCAGCACTCTGTCCCTCTACCTTCTCCTCTCCGGCAACATTTGGTCATATCAGCCCTCAGTTGCGATTGAAGAGACTGCACCATCATCTCCTCTGGCCCTGAGTGAGCTGAAACGCGTTGTTCTGGAGTTCATCATTGGCGGATGCATCCAGGAGTTCATTGCCATCAAGACATATCATGGAGGATCTGGAGTGCCGAAATACTGGACTTGCTTCCTCCATACACTAGACACGATAAGGATGAGGCCTGCTGAGTGGGTTCTAGTCATTGTTGCTGCAGTGCTCATCGCCATTTTTCGGCATGACATTGTAAGCAGGTTGAACATCAAGATCCGATATGTGTACGTCGGGATCGTCGCGGCTTTGGCTTTCTGGATTGCTTTGGACACTGTGGGCCTGCTAGTGACAGACATTGCTCACTTCGCGACCGGACACTTCTGGCAGAAGTTCAGGGAGGGCGAAAGGTGGTCCGACCCGCTGGAGAGGTGGATTCCGATCATTTGAGGGTCAGTCAAAGAGCTACTTTGAGCGTGATCATCTGCTCATGCATTGTACGATACTGTTTCCGAGCATAGCATAGGCGCTAATATTGGCGGAACTTCTCCATTCATCCATTGAAGCCTGCTCGTTGGTACTCATTCCCGGTCTTCCCTCTTGCTTGATGCCCAGCTCTTTGAGTATCCATTTGCTTCATAATTCTCCGAGTAGAAGCTGTGCCTCCGATACAGTTGTCGATGAGAGCATCGTTGATCAGGTGCTGCGTGCGACCTCCAGTTCATCGTTCGTGAAACGTGCAAGGAAAGGACGGGCGAAGTGTCTTGGCATCGCTTCGGTCCAGCTCAGGTCGGTCTTCCAAACTCGTTCGTGCTTTCCATTGCCATGCTGACCACTACAACCGCCCTCCAACCCTTAGATGCCGTCTCAGCTGATATCGTGGAATATGCATCTTGTCCCTCCACGAGCTGTAAGCGCAAAGCTTATAGTGTGTCTCGAGCATTAGTCGATCCTCAACCGAAGACGTGAACCGTGTCTTCTCGTGGAAATGTATGCGAGAATGCCGCGAACTTGCAGTTCAAGTCTGGAGCCCGAACGTCTTTGGAAAGAAGAATACGGCGAAGACCACCAGCGGGCGACGGTCCGGACATCGCGAGGCCTTTAAATTGTGCAAGACAGGTTCGCCCTTGCATCGGATCTACCAGGAACATCGTTACCAATTCCCGAGGCGATCATTCCCGGACTCCGCGTCAAGTCACTTCGCTGAGACAGGCAGACCGGCTTTCAAGACTCTGCATAGCCTGCATGTGCTGATATTTGTGCAGAGGAAAAGGAAAGAAATAATGGTGCTGAGCATGAGCCATGATGAGAGCCACATCAGCCACGTCGTGCTCATCTGAGATCCAGCGCCTGTGAGGGCCCTCGTTCCTAACCCAACTTGGCTTGGTTTCACAGCCCTGCTCCACTCCCATGTCCATGCTACAACTCCTTTGGGCGATAGCCGCCATCCAACTCTCTGTCACGCAATCGACGAGATGCCAACGCTGGAATGCCAAGATGGCCGCGCAGCCCCCTGTGAGGAGTTCGTTGTCCTTCGGGAATCTCGAGAAAGAGGACGACAATGCAGTGTTTTGCGTGGAGCGAGTGCTCAAGACAAGACAAAAGTATTCCCTTAGCCGCAAGCCTTTGCATCTCGACCCAGTCGCCTTCCGCTGTTTGAACGAACAGGCTTCTATCCCTTGCTGGCATGCGAAGACGGGTAGTACACAGGCGATTGTTGTTGCTTGTCATTGCTTGAGTGTATAGCGCGGAAGCCTGCAGGACCACAATGTCATAGCAGCACATAATGGCACTGGATGTACTTAAGAAAGCACCGGCATCTACGAAGATCTTTGAGACCCTGCCTGGGACAAGACGATTAGCGCAGTGCTTTCTCGTATCGCTGCTGGCAGCGCTAGTACTCAAGCACATTGCATTCGGTTGGTTGAAACCCTCGCCATAATCGCTTCGCATATCACTGACTTGTCTAGACAGCGACCCATACAAATGTCAAGCTGTTGCGAAATCTGGCCAGTGGTACGATAATCCGCCAGTCGGGAAAGCTGGCAAAGTGTGGTTGACACCAGGCTGCTCAAACATATTCCACGGAGCTGGAGAGTTATACGCCTGTGCCAAGGAGACGAAGCGCAAGTTTGTGTTCGCTGGTGATCTCCAGTTGAAGTCCGTCTTCTGGCACATTGCACAACGACTTGACAAGGACCTGAAAACCAATTTCGACGAGCAGGACGATCATTTCAAGAAGGACAACATTACACTCGAATTCGTCTGGGACCCTCGCCTCAATGGCTCCACCATCAGCCATATACAGGCGTTTCGAGGTGGTGCATCTGATCGTCCATCACTGCTTGTGATCGGAGCTGGCAACTACGCTATCAAACATGGTACTATCGATGAGTATGCTCTTACTGCCAAAAGTCTCGCCGCGATGGCCTATGAGTCGACGCCTCACAGGCCTATTGGGGCGACTATTAGCAACCTGGATGGACCTGGCGACCTGCTCCTGTTCGCGCCAACTACGATACCGTACAGCAATGATCAAGAGCATCAGGACAGCATTACCGCACATAGAAAGCTGAATGAAAGACTTGGCGAGCTTGATGACCAAGGTATACTGGATGTGATGTGGACCTTTGACAGCTTGAGCAACGGCCGCAAAGATATGTCCTCCGACGATGGATTATCGACCATCGGAGAGGTCGCGCGTCGTCGAGCAGACCTCTTGCTTAACCTAAGATGCAATGCACGTATCGCGAACAGAGGTAACTTTCCGCATCTGGCCACTTGCTGTGCTAAATGGCGATCTACAAACTGGATACAATCGACATTGTTGCTCTTGGCATTCGTGGTACTTCCTGCCATCGCTGCAATTGATTACAAGCTGCTCATACTGTCCGACACGTCTAGGCCTGTCGTTCGAGGATTCGCGGCTTTCACCGCAGGTATCTCTGTTCAATACTTGGCAGATCGATCCCACGTATTCGAGCAGGTTGCTCGATTGGGCCTCGTCGGCTCGAACCTGAGGAACATGATTATCGTGACGATCATCATCGGCGCTGTCATGATACGCCGCTGCAAGTCACCACGAAAGGCCTTTCTTGGAGAGAAGGAGCAAGACCAGCCATTTCTTCCTCGCGATCAGACCGACGAATGGAAGGGCTGGATGCAGGCCATGATCATCATCTACCACTACAACAAAGGTTGGGAAAACAACGAGTTCTGGTCTATCATCCGACTATGCGTTGCATCTTACCTATTCCTCACAGGCTTTGGTCACACGATCTTCTTCTTGCAAAAGAAGGACTACTCCTTGAAGCGCTTCGTCAATGTCATGATCCGTACAAACCTCCTGCCAGTCACGCTCGCCTATGTCATGCGTACGAGATGGCTGCTGTACTACTACATGCCACTTTCGACGTTCTGGTTTACCGTTGTCTACGCCACGCTCGCGGTCGGCAAGAAATACAATGATCATACATGGGCCTTGCTTGCAAAGATCGCGGCTTCTGCTTGGATGGTTCACACCTTTATCGCCACCAAGGACCTGGCCGACACGCTTGTGCGACTCTTTGCAATAACCTGCAAGATATCTTTCGATGCTGGCGACTTCTTCCAACATCGTGTCGGACAAGATCAGTACATTGTCTATGTCGGCATGTTGGCTGCCATGTTCTATATCTGGTCCAAGGACGTCTTGACCACAGACCATCGACAGGATGGGGCGAGCAAGATCTTCCGTAAAGCTTGGCCATTGATCAAGCACTCCACGATCGCACTCTCTGCTCTCGCATTCGGGTACTTCTTCTACTGGAGCTTTTCTAACATCAAAAAAGAAGGACAGAAGTGGTTTACCGAGCAACAACCGTACTACAGCTTCATACCAATTCTGGCGTTTACCATTCTCCGCAACGCTTATCCTGTCCTACGAAACTATTTCTCTGCCTCTTTCGCCTTCATGGGCCGGTATAGTGGAGAGATGTATGTTATGCAGGATCATCTCTGGCTTGCAGGCGACCAAGAATCGATACTTCGGACAGGCCTATTTCATGGCAATGAGACTGTGAATGGGGATCGATGGAGGGACTTGTTAGTGTTGACGCCTTTATATCTGATCGTTTGCAGCATCGTTGGAGACTCGACGGGTGTCATCGCGAACCGGTTTGTAAAAGAGCCAGCCGAGGAAAGGGAAGCGAGGACTAAAGTCGCCTCAGAGGTCGAAATGGGACTATTGGCTGAGGAGGCAGATCAAGAGAGCGAGCATCACGAGAAGCCGCTATCATCTCCACGCTGGCTACGTAAGGCGAGGGGCTTCCGGATATGGCCGGCTAGACTCAAGCATAGAGTGCTTCTGGTTCTGGCGGTAATGTGGTTCCTCAACGTCGTAAGTACATGAATTGCAGACGAAGAGTGAATACAAGCTGACTTTGCAACAGACATACAAGTAGACAGACAAGCTATTTACAATGCATTAAACGTTCCTAGAGAGAGACTGCCATGCTAAGTACCAAAGATACTAGCTGGTGAAGAGACTAACAGGGACAATATGTACAAAAATGCAGGACTCAAACGATCGCGATCTGACCTGCTCACTACCATGCTCTCGCGCCTTCTTAAGATGCGCAGAGAATTGCACCAGCACCACCGAGGCATCCACCCAAATTGGCATTGCTTGCATCCTATAACCAAAGTCAGCACCGTCACATCGACAACATGATCATTCAAACTTACATTCTTAGAGTGAGCGAAATCCCCTCCCTTAGTTGGGCTGCAGCAGAAAGTGTTTGTCATATCACGTCAGCCAACGCCCATCCCCTTCCCATATTCGAGTCACGACTTACATTTCCCACCCTTCTCACAGTTTCCGTCACCGCCCCAGCCACGGTTGCAGTACACTGGAGAGTTTGGTGGGAAAACTATGCCTCCAATCGTTGCACCTGCTTCAATGCCACCGCCAAAATCTCCTTTGCCTCGGCCTTTACCACCACCACCGATGCGTCCGCCGCCGATGCGACCTCCGCCGAAACGGTCGGGTTGAGCGACTTGAGCGGAAACGGTGCTGACTGTGCCGAGGACGGTGAGGAAGAGGATTGAGAGCTGCATGTTTATGGCGATGGAGGTGATGTGGAAGAGTATTTGTTGGTTGTGTTTCGGTGGAGTGGTGATTGTTGATGCTGATGAGATGATGCCTTTCTCGAGGGCGTTGGAGAGGGTTCTTATACCTCTCGAGTCTCCTAGATGTCTTGGGCATCGCGCTCAATGTCTCGGACTTCAAAGCATTTGGCACGATGCCAAGTACTGTGATGGCATACCATAATGGTAGCTGCGCTGAGAGCACAGTCTGCTTGTTGAGGTGCTCGGCCATAGAAGGACTGATGGTAAGTATAGCTGCCCCAGGACAGCACACCTTTCGGGCGTTCTCTGTCATGATGCTCATCCATGACTTCGTGGGAATGCCAGACATCTGGTATTAGGATACCAAGAATCTCCTTACCGCAGCCCCTTGTGCTGAGTCAGTCTTGTCCATATGGCATCGCAGGTACACCAGACATGTGGTAATGGAATAACAGGTACTCTCCATGTGCTGACACAGTATTATCGAAATAAACCCTCCGGTGGTTCAACTTCGGACGTTGGACCCATGGTCTATAGGCTGGCACATTAGCCTCCGCGGGGCAAGTAGGCTGTATGGTGCGCATTGCCAAAAAGACATCAGTGGAATACCAAGGTGCTCCAGGATCATGGACCATTCGAGCTCTCTCTCATCCAAGAAGTCACGGGTTCGCTAGACATGTGTTATGAGAGCGATATGAAGCCGTTCATCGCGTCTCGCTGCTGAATCAGTCACAATCAGATAATTGTCCCGGTTTCCTGTTGCAACCTTGGACCTTGAGCTTAATCCTCGCTGGTACTCTGCGTAGATCGCCCTGTTGGCAGACGAAAGTCGATCAGAAGAGCCATGGGCGCATGGACCTAGTGCATTGGTGGAAACGTTGGCCAGAGTTGCAGTTGTGGTACCGACGGCACAGGGGCGCCGATAGATGCCTGATGTCGCATAACGCTTTGGTCGCGATGTGTCTTTCGTGCTATTGCTGGGAAGCGCTTGGCTGTTGTGCTTGATGAGTTCACTTCGAGAACCATAATAGCAGACCGTATGACCAGGGTCTAGGATGTCAATGACTAGATCGTGAAGAGGTTTCCCAGGATGCCAACACGGGGACTCGGTCAACGCACGTACCTCTCGTTCGTCGGAAATCCTAGACGTACCTTAGTCTCACCTCACCTCATGTGCTCTTCGCGTTGGCGGACGAGCATGGAATAAGAAGGACTGACTGTGGATTAACAATTGCATTGATATAATTACTGCATTCTCCTCAGGACTTAACCGATTACCCCGCTAGCTGGTCGAGCTGCGGGTACCCGTACGCCCTACCCGATTAGTCGGCTACTCCCGCCTATATACTGTACCTTACTTTAGATATCGTAGCTACGAGGCCGCTTCGTATAAGACGTAGTAGTACTTATTCCTTTACTTTAGCTTTATATATTCTTTTATATACCTTTATATATAACTATTACTTTAATATTACTACCTACTAGAAGCTT
>AWYD02000968.1:0-107472 GCA_000504365.2 Pseudocercospora pini-densiflorae CBS 125139
CCCGAGCCCTAGCAATCTCAATGGATTTTGACTCAGATTTGATACAGCAATACCTTTACTCTACACAACGCCTCGAGGACACTCCCTCTCTATCTTTGGAAGCAAGGAGCGACGTGCCGGCGCAGGAGGCTTGCCCTCCGAAGCGTCGCCGGCACTCGAGCGGGCCGCAGGGCCAACGTTGCTGTCCTCGCGACAGCGAGGATATTGAAGGTCTTTGACGTGTATTGATAGGATATTGATGGTACAGCTGGGGCTCGGGCGCTAAGCTGGGGCTCGGTTTAGTCTCCAGGCGCAGATAGTCGCGAATCCCATGTGGCGTCTCGCCGTTCCAACGTTGGGCATAAAGTTGTGACAAGGCTGCTTCTGTGAAAAAAGTGAGTCCTCGTAGCCTATATACTAAGCGCGGAGCAGCACATGGCAGCCGTACGAGGAAAGAACCAACAAAAAGGGGCCATGTTCCAGATTCCCGTATCTACGCTTCTTCACCACATGCATCATCACCAGCGCTTCCACATCTAAAAGCAGACACCACAGAATTCTGTGTTCTGTGTGCCACGGCCGCGGTAGCTCGAGACGTGCAGAGGCGCTTGAGCTTATTTGCGCCAGCCACATCCCGATTAGGACGAGGCCTGCAATTTTCGTCACAGGGTCGGGTCGGTTGGCGTTGGCAATACTTTGATGTACTCGGAATAAATTCCTGCAGATAGCAACAGCATCAAACATGTCCAACAAAAATTGATTATGAGGATGCACGTTCGCGTCGCGTCATGGCGATGAGGCAGCCAGCGTTTCGAACGTTTGGGAAAGGATCGATGGTGAGCGGAGACCTCGAGTGTCGCAAAGGCCTGAAGAGGTAAGAGGTGATTGGATAAGAGTGAGATCGATGCTCCCCTGCGCTGGGGAATATTGTTTCAAGTTTGACCACGCTATTGGTTGTGGAGGCGATATCCCAAGCACGAATAATGAAAGTTTGGGGCTGATCGCTGCTCGCCGGCTGGTTGTGACGCGCCTTTCGTGTTCGCAATGCTTTTTGCTGCTGTTGTGTGTGCGTAGATCATCAGCCTTTCAGCTGCGGCGTGCGGCGTGCGTTCTGCAACACGAGGTGCTGTCGAGACAGACCCTTGCCGTCCATTCGTTTGACAAGCATCAAAGAGGTTAGCAGTTGCAAGGATCCTCTAACGTATCCGTAACCCTGCGAGCGGCCGTTGTCGTCCAGTGTATTAGTCTGTCTCACCATAAACGGTGCCGCCGTCTGCGCTCGCGCGACGCTGCAGTGCAGTGCTGTTGCAGTCGCTGCTGCTGCTGCCATCTGGTCTTTCGTTCATCGACGTCGTACTCGACTCCAGCGACATACACCTGCACTGATAGTCAGTGTTTGTATAGTGTTCTGCTCTGTGGACCTCCCCAGCTGGTCCAGACAGACAGACGCCCGCTAGCGACCCTCCTCGGCCTCTGGATCCAGTAGCCCGCTGCAGGGCGGAGATCGCTGCACTTCGTTGCAGTTTGAACCACAAGCCAGAGCCGGACAGCTCTCAACCCGCCGACACACACGACTCGCTGCGCCAGCGCCAGCCAGCACCTCCTCTGCTGCTTCCGCCTGCGCGCGACGCCTCTTCGCCATGTCCACCGCCGTGGCAACAGCGCCGTCCACGACGCTTCCGCCCTCTGTTGAGCGTGTGTCACCGCGCCAGTTCACAGCCATTGCACCTTCCTCTGCCTCAACACCTACCTCGGCATCGATCCACGAGCCTGCCGCGAAACGAGCACGAAGCAATGGGTCGCCAAGTGACGAGAGCAGACCGAGAGTAGAGCGCTCCAACTCGAATGGCAAGAGCTCGCCTACTTCGTGCGTTGCACCTTCTTCAGAGTTCTGTGACACATGTAGACTAACGCAGAACAGACGACCAAACGGTATACCACCAATGATCAAGGTGAAGAAGGAGCCTGGCTCACCAGCTCTGTCTTCAGCGCGACCACGACCGAAGAGGCTCGATTTGTCCTCGAGCATGTCCACCGGCCGTGGACCACAAACCGCACAACCCTCCGCCCCACTCAGGTCTCGGGATTCTGCTGGTTTGCACATCCAAGATGTCGGCCTCGCCTGCTTATCGCCAGGCTTCCAGACTAATGACCCAAGCATGCGGGAACAGCTTCAGCGGAGTATGGATGTTCGAGACCAGCAGAGGATGATTATAGAGGCGAGGCAGAAGGGTGGGAAATCGAGTGGGAACGACACAGCAGACGGACCACGAACACAAGACAACACTCTATTCGGCGTATCGACCGGCATGCGAACACCGAGTACTTCAAAACGAAAGGGACCCCCACCTGGACTGTCAATTGCCGCCCCTAATGCTTCACAATTCGCTCACGACCGAGTGATACAATCAGCACCTCTCCATCAAACATTCACAGGACTTCGACCTGGAGAATATCCATCCTCACGACATGCCCAGCATGGACCTAGTGGCTTGAGCCAAACGAGTCATATACATCACGTTCCCGCGACACAAACAAATAACAGACTACCTCCAATCTCGGATGTCTTCGCTAATGATAGACTCGATGCACCACGGTATGCCAACAACAACTCACCAGGACATTCATCACACTCAAATGCCCCTCCGCCTGTACCGTCACCTGGCTTCGCGCCAACCTCACAGCATCCTCCACTTAGCGCCCGAGAGAGGTTTAGGTCTGCTGAGGAAGCAGTGCAAGGTCTGTCTGGGGGTCGGGATGACTTGATGCCAAAGGTGGTTCATTATGGAGGAGTACAGCCACCGACGCCACCCTCCCCAATGCCAGGGTCTGGACATCAGCAGTCAGCAGCTGGTGCTCAGCAGGCTTCACAGCATCAGCACGACTCCCGACCAGACATTCTTGCTCGAACACAGTCCATGAACGGGCGCAGGCGAGGTCGAGACGAGTATGAGCGTGACAATGGCAGTCCGCCATCCGCCTACAATAGGTCAGAACCGAAACGAGCGACATTTGCCGTACGCGGGTCCGATGATGAAGAGGACTGGAGAGCGAACATGTCCAATGCCGAAAAGAGAGCCGAATTCCTACGACTTTGTGAACGGGCTTGGGATCTCTTCCACTCGTGATTGAATATTCGAACCGATTTTCTGTGCATGTCAGCGACCTTCTCTTGCCCAACAACTATCCGGCATATTCTTAGCACACGAATGAATGTTTACATATGCGATGCCACCTTTTTCGTTTTGGATATTTCTTCCGGCTCAGGACGAGAAAGCAACACCAAATCAATTCATATTCCGGATGGTATTTGCTTGCGCCTTTTTTCTTGCATTTCTAGCGGGCCTAGGTTCATCTACAGTTCCAGCTTCTACTACAGGAAAGACGGGAAAAAGAGAAAGCCCATTTTAGTGTTGGTTTATTTCACGGTACAGGGCGTAATGGGAGAGTGAAGAAGGTCCTAATGTGATCTCAGGCGGTAAAGCGAAGGGAGCTGAATTGACGAAGTCGGTATGGAACGGAACGGAATCGAAGGCACAGATAGGTGGTAGCAGCGAGGAAATTTCTAGAAGATGCGAAATGCGAACGAAAGTCACAAGGGAGACCTTCAGATTAAATCATTTGTTCTGATGCCATTCTTCCGCGCTGTAGAGTACTTCCAGACTGACATCTGGACTGGCATTGAGAGACATCAAGGCGAAAAGAACCTCTTTTACCCAAATGCCTTCTTTCGCGAAAGTAACAATGCAAACAACTTCAACTCAATCTATTGCTGTTTCTAAAATTATGCCGAGATTGACGAGATTTGATATGTTTGCGTCAGAATGTGTTGTTTGTCTCAATTAGAGACGTCACAGACAGGCTTGCGACATCACCTCAATATTGTTGATGTGATGAAGGATGTGGACAAATATCGCTTCCTTTGCGGAAGTATTAGCAACAACGTGGGAATCAAAGATCATTGATGGGAGGGACGAACGAATCCGCTGGCAGCTGAATCCTGGCAGCCACGAGGATATATATACTCTGCTTGATGAGACTGAGGTATGATGCTGCTTCCTGTGTCTGTCGAAACGAACAGCTCCGCGTGCGAATCGGCGTCTAAGCTCGCAAGCTCGCAGACCGATGCTGTCAAGTGCTAGATCTACGCGGAGCGTCTGAAACAATGAAGAAGTCTTCACAGTTCTCATGATCTATGGCGAATAGCCCGGTGGTTAGATCGTAGAATCGCAAGCAATGGCACACTCGTGAGATGACGAACCAATGTCTTGGTAATTATGCTGTACAATTCCTCCTTCCTCTACTCTACAGGAAAGCCTCTTGAGGCCGTGAAACGCCTTTTGCGCCTGGCTTATGCAAATCATACATTCGTCGCAGGCCACCCAAATGTGGAGTTAATACGCTCTGTTCGGCGCTATGCCATAACGTACTCGAGACTCAAAAATGCTTCGGTCATGTTCGATGCCTGTACTCTATGCCGCGTTGACTTTCTCGTCGCCCTCGTCCGGTTTGCCGTGCAGTTGATCCTCGTGGTTGCTCTTAACCTTCTTGGCCTTGCCGTTCTTCTTGTCCATTTGTTCACGCTTCTTGACTGCCTCCTCTCGCTCCTTCATGCGCTGTTCTTCGGCTGCGACCATGTCCATCCATTGGTCCTCGCCCTGGTATCGCTCGTGGTGAATCTTCTTTTCGATGATGTTCTTATGGGTTGGATCGTTCGGGTCGAGATATTTGACAGTCTCCCATCGTCCAGTGCCCTTCATACGGTCGGTACCTTCAAATGCCAGAGAAGCGATGACTGCCGCGAGAGTGAAACCCTGTGCATACACACGAGCTTGCACGATCTTTTGTTGAGTGGTGAGATATGGGTTGCGGCCAACAATTCCCATGGCTGCAGAGATCGATACCACCCACGAGCCAACTACCAATCCGTATCGGTTCTCGGAGCACCATCTTGTGATCTTCTCCTTGGTTGATTTTTGTGAGTCGAGTTGTTCTTGCAGCTGTGCCTGTTCGTCTTGGTAGTTTCTGTCCGGTTGTCGTGAGGCCTCGAATCTTCTTGAGTAGGAGTCGGCTGCGATGATTGCCGCAAAAGTGCCAGATGATGTTATCAAGAATGCGCGGAATGGCAAACTGAGACTTCTGAAGGCCGGATATCTCGTTGAAGCTGCCCATACACCGAGAGCACCCGCCGCCGTACCAGCGACACCACCGCCTATACCGCCCTTGAGTGTGGCACTGCCAAAACGTCAGTATTGCATGCCATTGAGATTGCTGGAGAATCGCCAAGGCCGGAACTCACTTGTAGTGCTCCTGCTCTTCTTCTTTTGTGAGGATCTTCATGGTGACTGTGGTAGAGGTATTAGACTGTTCTTAGAGAAGTGTGCACACAGAAAGGTTGAATGGTAGAGGAGAGAAGCAATAATAAGACTGCTCTGGCTGGCGAGCGGATCAATCGCGCGTCGATGACGGAAGAATCGTCAAGCTTTCATTTTTCGCCCGAGCTCGCTTCGCTTCAATGTTCGTCGCGTGTCGCATTCCTGACCTCATCCCGGATCATAACCTTATTGGCGGCAGCACGGCTCGAAGCAGTATAGCACCACCGAGAATTACTACACCCTTGATAGGGCTGGATCAGCAGCGAGCAACTTTCAAAGATTTTGTGTCTTTGCTGTGTCATCTCTGTGCGAGCATGACAGCGCAGCGACTGCGTAACGTTCGGCCGCAGCCGGAAGATGTCTCAGACCATGGCGAGGACTCCGATATGGACTCCACCGGCGAGGAGGACGTGGAAATGGACGGTGTAGAAGATGAAACCCAGAGCGATGCCGAGGAATCTGCTTCAGATGCGAGTGAGGCACAGGCAGATTCGAAGCAGACACTGAGTGAAGTTGTGCAGAAAAGTGGTCTCTCGTTCGATGCGCTCCAGACGGCTTTCAAGGATGCAGCAAATGCTCAGTCACGAAAACGCAAGCGAGGTTCAGATACTTCGCCAGACCAGGAGGATAAGCTCCAAGCACTGAGAGAAAGACTTCGTCAAATCCAGGATCAGAAAGCTGTGTCTGGTACCTCTCGAAAATCCTCGAGAGCAGATGCCAAGACGGCTCAAGATGAGCACGATGAAGACTCAGATTCGGATTCAGATTCCGCACCGTCAGAAGAAGGTGCTCCTTCGCGTACATCCAAACATGCTCCAGCAGCACAGTCCTCGAAATTTCAAGTGAGTCGCAAGCGTCAAGTGGTAGACGTGCCGAAGCGCGTGGTACGCGATCCTAGATTTGATGCTTTACACCAAAAGTCTGCCCATCCTGGCAACAGCGAAAAAGCATATAGCTTCTTGAGCGACTATCAAAAGGACGAGATCAAAGAGCTGAAAGAAGCTGCCAAGCGCACGAAGAACGAAGAAGACAAGGAGAAACTCAAGCGGAAAGTGGGCAGTATGGAGAACAGGCTGAAGGCGAAGGAAGCGAAGGACCGAGAACAGGAGATTCTGCGGCGACATAGGAAAGAGGAGCGGGAACGAGTAGAGCAGGGCAAGAATCCGTACTATTTGAAGAAGAAGGATATAAAGGAGAAGGCACTGGTGGAGAAGTTCAACAAGATGAAGAGCAAAGACCGCGAGAAGCTGATCGAGCGGAAGAGGAAGAAGGAAGGGCAGAAGGAGAAGAGACGGATGCCACATGCAAGGAGGATTCCTGCCGGTTGATGAATGTCTACAATACCCTCTTGGACTTCCAGCTCGAGTACAAGATCGAGAGTACTTCTCGCTGTCCAAAATTGCTCGCTACCAAATATCTCCGGCCTCCTCACGACTGCCATAGCCATCATTCCACTCCAAACCCTTTCCGTCTCCCTCACGAATGTTGGCTGGCCCCACCTTGTGGACAAAGACCAAAGTCATGACCACTAAAGTCATGATTCCTAAAATCAGGACCACGAAATTCAGGACCGCTAAAATCATCATGAGGAGTATCCGCACGCTCTGCATCTTTTCTCATCTGCTCTTCCTCCTCAGCCCACACACGGTTTGCTTCTCTTCGAATCCGATCTTCCTCCTCTGCCTGCACATGCGCATAAGCTCTTGACGCACAAGCAATATAAGTATCCACCGCATGCGAGGCACAGTTATAATAGGGCCTCAGCCTTATGACCACATCATCGCAATGGTCATGAATGCACTTGTAATGTCCCGGCGCCGCGGCTCGAAGTCTTTGCCACGTCCCTTCCGTCTTCGCAGTCTATGCTTCTTTTACGAGATGGCAGAGATCGGGGCGGTAGAACATTCTTTTGGCTTCTTCGATCTACATCACGATCAGAATCAATTCGTATGTGCGAGTGTTCGGCGTACCAATTCGATCTCCTGCGCCGCTCTCCCACTTCTCGAAGCTTGTCTCATGCGAAGTTGAAATTCGTAGTTGGGGATTACGATGTCGTCCATGTAGATATTGAAGTGCTGTTTCCAGTCTGGATGGTCCATCGGGATGATTGGAGCGATTAGCTCTACACCGCGACACCAGTGAATACCAAGGGCGTGCCAGGGCGTTTCGCAGCGCAGTGATGTGAACGGGGCCATTTTGGTGTAAGGATGTGATGGATGTGCTGCTAGTCCGAAGGATGATCTGGAGGGTAAGAGGTACCATTCTGTGCTGGAAGTGGGTTGACCGACTTCGAGATGGCAGTTGCGGCCAGTCATTGCGTTCGCGGCAGCAGGCACGAATGATAGGCAGGAAGGAATTGGGAACTAGCACCTACACCAGCGTTCGTGGAGCCGTCGAGAATCTATAGCTCCGCTCTATGGATGAAGCGGCGGTCTGCACGTCGCAGACAGATGTCCAGTATCGAGCATCGAGTGCAGAGCGCCTGGATCAATACTTATGACGGCATGCCTTCACAGAGTAGTAAATTCTGGATATTTCTTCATTGCCGCGATTTCCCCGTACTCGGGCCAAAGGCTGTACGATAGCCATGGTGCTCCTGAATACACAATGAGAATACGTATGAGTCGCCAAATGCGGTTGCGGGCAGAAAGTCGCACGCACAGTCGTCAGCACTCGGCACTGGCATATCAACTATTTTGGCGGAGGCCGGGACGCGAAAGCAAGAACGCCCCTACTGGAAGAACGAATTGCACGAGTTCAATCTGACGACCACTCATTTCGAAGAGACGTTAGGCCCGAGATACAGCGCGGAGTGGAATTTCGAGATTTGCCGAATGATACTTCTCCATGAAGTTGACTTCCGCACCTGTCTGGAGGAAGAGATTGAGAAGCATCATGCAGAGCAAAATTAGGAAGCGTGGTGGCCCAGGTGAAAGGCCGTGCTCACCTTTGCGGTCTTGCAGGGCTTTCTATATTGTCCCACTCGAGAGGATGATGCAGACCAAGGAGCGGAAGTCAGTTCTTGTTTGCTTGGGTCAAGGCTCGGTAGTTGAGCGAGTGCGAGGTGAGTAGATTGGACCTCACTTCTATCTCATGCAAGGCAGTTACCGCGCCATCGCGCCATATCACCTGCATTCACGACTCTTCTTCTGACGTGACATCTATACCCCAACCTCCAGAATCCAACACGTCACCGCGGACATCTACACAGCGACGTTTTGAAACCGATCACCGCATACCAAAGCGAATCAGTCACCAACAATGCTTTCAGAAGCTACCATCCAAACCTTGCGCACACAGCGAGTACGCCTTTTGAAGACAGCAGAGCTGAAGCAAGCCGCTACCCATCAGATCGGACCACTTCAGGTACCTACCTGGAATGGCTTCCTCGTCCGGTACGACAAGTCGACATGGAAGAAGTCGACTAAGAAACCATCTGAGATGACCACCGCCGACTGGGTAGGCCCTCAAGGTAAGGACGAGGCCAAGGCTGAAGGAGAAGGGGGCGCGCTCACCCGAAGATGTAGTATCCATGCATGGTGTAGATTGAGGCGTGAGCTTTCGATCTCCCACTCCAGGACATCTCGGATCGGGAGACAGACTCATGAGATCACAGGATGAACATTGCCGCAGTAGTCTGCGATAAGATGTTGAGCGTGCTCGTCCACGAAGCCTGGCAGATCTGGGGATATGGACATTGAGTGTTCATCTGGACCAGTATGAAGGCAGAGACTCAGTCCAAGTTCCCGCGGACTTTCGGCGTGCTTTCCGATGGTACACGATGGACATGGCGCCGGCGGTGATGCATGCGTCGCAGTGTGTCTAGCGGCCTATTGTCACTTCGCTCTCGATGATGATGTTCATACTAGGCGAATGTCTGCGAGGTTGAGACCATGACTCAGAGACAATACGTGGACTTAGAAGCTCAAACGCCGCCGGCGTCGGGTCAGCAGAGATTGGTATTTTGCTTCTGAAAGCATACTGGCGGCGGTTTTGTCTGGTGTAGGGATGTCGATGTCCGCGAGTTCGAGTGTACTTATCAAGTGATGATTGAGAAAGGTATCGAGCTTCTGGTTTTGGCTTTTCGAGCCGTTGCTGCGTTTGATGGCAACGCTCGATCCTTTTTAGAAAGCGAGGCCGTGAAGAGTGTAGCCATGCCTGATGGTCGAATGTTTCCTTGTATGTCGATTGAATGCCCAGACAATCATGCTTACTCCAATTTTACACAATCTGCCGGAAAGGTGATGGACTGTGACATTTGTACGATAATGTCTCTTCGCATTTACTATTAGGGTATCTGTTTATCCCCCATATCCTCCCATGGGCCGTCTTGCATCGCATCGCACCGTGAGGCATCATCTCCCTTGGCCCTCAAACATATCTCTAGCATGAACACTAATCATACAGATCGTCCTCCCATCTTTATAAAAGAAAAAGCTTGCTGATCCTCCGTCCAGTCGTGGCAAGGTCATGACAAAAAAGTTTGGGCTAAAAGTACAATGTGGCGAATGATGCATAAATACAGACAATAGCGTGGTTGTCGTGAGAATAGTATATCTGGGTCGGCCGTTTCAATTGCTGGCGCCTGTTGGTGACGCATTAAGATGTTGATATTCGAAGCTTGATTGGTGCAAAGTGTCGCGCAATCGAGAAAGTCATTACTCTTCGTTCGTGGTCTAGATGCTGTTATTGGCCGGCTCGAGGTTGCTCGGTGGGATCAGCAGGTGGCGCCGTCGTTGGAGTTGAACGTGGCAGGCCAAGAGGGTCTTCACGGTGCCGAGAAATTGCTGCTCTTGCAGGTGTATCAGGCTGTCCTCCTGATCGGGCGTATGGAGAATCGTATTCTTGTTGTCTTGATGCGGAACCTCGTGTCACAGGTGAATCCTGCTCGGACTTGGTAGAACGTGCACGCCTTCGCTTGCCGGACGATGAGCTCGAATGGGAATTACTTGCACTTTGAGGCTCACGTGCTGTCGGTGTTAGCATCGCGGCTATAGCCATTGTCGTTGTCGTTGGAAGTGCAGGCTTTACTTCTTCTGTTGCTGTAGTCGCAGGGCCAGGACTGCTTTCCATTGGCTGCGAGGATGCCTGCGCCACCATTCTTGGTCCTGATGTTGGGCCTGGCGCACCGGGCGTTTGACTGGTCGCTCCAGCGGTCTCGGCTTTCTTCAGCGCTTCTGCCTTTGTAGGACGACCTCGCTTACGCTTGATGGGTGGCTCCGATGATTGGGACTGATGGGCATATATCGTAGGTGCCGAAGATGGCTGTAGCTTGGGCATAATGGCACGGCCGCCACCGGGACCAGGTGCACCTGCCGAGTATGATACTCCTTCATATGGTAATCCTCTTTTCAGTGTAGCCGGTCCTGTCGAGAGCGGTGTCGGTGTGTGCGGAGCTATAGGCGTTCCCATTTGCAAGGATGTCCGCAAGGCTTCAAAGGCGTATCGGCTAGAATTAAGCGAGCGTCCTGGACGTCAACGCATCAGCAGTCGATCAAGCAAGCGCAGGGCTTTATGCAGAACCATCACAACATGGACTGGTTGATGTTGCTGATTTCAGCGTAGATGACGATATGCTTACCAGGTGGCAGTGGGATTTCTTCCCAACGTGGTTGGATGTTGTAGCTTCGCAAGACGTCGAATAAGACTTGCGGATGCAGGTTTGCATTTTTTATTATTTCGGCCAATAGGTAGTTCTGGATCCATGTCAGAGTGTTCTCGTAGCCGGGATAGCATTGGGCGAACCAGCATACCTTTTCGTGATTAGACCATGGCTGTTCAGGAGGTGTACCTGCCATGCCGAGAAGAGGACGGGAGGAAGGGAACACGAAGCGCACTCGTAGAAGACATGCGTCCCAATCGTACAGTATTTCAACAATTAGCAGTCGGCGCGTAAGGTATCGTCAAGTCGTAGCTTTTCTAACAAAGGAAACCAGCAGCGATAGTAAATGCTCCGAAATGCCACCAGCACCAGAGATCGTTCAAACGAGTGTAAGAAGAGGCGCGCCCAACAATTAGAGAAGTAGATGCATCACGACACCAGCATCTGACCAGGTAGTGAACGAAGATGTTTGGATCGTGAGGTGAGAGCAGTCCACAGGCGAAAGGAAAGGCTGGTATATGCAGCTAGTCGTCTCCTGCAGACTGCAAGATCCCCAATCCAGGTTTCAGACTGTTAGCTGCTTGAACTTGCATTAATGCCAGCGCGTCCGAAATGATCGCAATGCACGGCACAGGGTCATGCGTCTTTCGAAGCCATTGCCGCGCAGCATCGCCTACGACTGGATACTTTCCCAGCAGCGCACCGCTGCATCTGCCAAATGAATACCGTATGCGGCGCCTTTATGACTTTGAGCGGCAGCAAAGGTTCTGTGCCCAAACAGATGGGAACGATGGAGTGCGGTGGTCCAAAATAAAAAGAGGTCGCGTCATTCGTTCCTCCGATGCCGAGGCGGCCCGTGCCCTGGTCTCCAGTCTGAACCTTCCGCTGAGCTGGTAATAAGAAAAGTCGTCTCCATGTTCGTTCCTCATCTGCCGGCAAGGTATCGCAATGCCGCGAATGATATCGTCCAGTCGTTCTTGCGCAATGCCTGATAGAGCTCTGACGGCCTATGGATGTTTGAAATGTCGACCCTTGCCGCTGAACATCTGCGACACAAGCTTGTGCATCTCCTCAGGCGGCGAAACGCCTTGGCCAGGATTGCTAAAACAGACCAGGCTTGACAACGGCGGTCGACTTTGAGCGAAGTTTGAAGCCCCTTTCCTGCTGGCTATGCTGGCTGCTATAGGCAGCCCTTTAGACTCAGGACGACGTGGCCATGTGCAGGGACTCCGAACAGAGATTCAAATGCCGCTCCACGAGGGCATCTCATCATCAGATATCGAGATCGGTTCCTCCATGCGAGGCCCCGAACCAGCAAAAGTACAGCTGTACGAGCAGCGACTCTCAAAATAAGACCCACTCGACATGCTGCCCGCCCTCGGTCAGCCGCCGCCCGCCGCGAGGCTATTACGATGATATTGGACGTTAAGCGCCGACAGCCTCAACGTGCAGATTCTGCATATAGTGAGGTTGCATACTTCTCATGGCCATATGTCACGCATGTTCATGCATCGACCTTCAGACTTGCGGGCGAAGCTGAAATACTGTAGGCGACTGCACTTCTATTCCGCGGCATTTGCAACTCCACCGGGACTTGGAGCCAGAGAGTACCATAGAACGCGCTACCGCGCGCGACGCTTGACTTGCGTGAGCTTGTGATGGCAAGCAGACTCTATTCACGCTCTTCGCATTCTGCACTTGGAAGAGTAGTAGATGTCGCGGTCAGAAGGCAGAAGGTGCTGATCTGGGAATTTATTCATGAGGAATGGTTCACTATGAATGCGGTTACTCCCGTGTCATCGCCAAAGCCACTTCCAATCCTTTGCTTCTGCGATTCTTCCAACTTCACAGTTTGCGCCACAACAACTAGTGTTTTACACGCTCTTTCATTGTCTCTAGCAATTGCATCATATACATGAAGCGCACACCGAGTTTGCGCACATTGAACAAGAGCGAGCAGAAGCGGGTACGAAATTCATGTTCCACGGGCCATCTAGCACATAGCACGTACTTATCTTATACCTAGTCGCTCGTCTCTCCCACTGCGCGTACAAGCAATTCATCCGTCACCGAAGTCCGACTCGCGCCCATTCGAGTGCGCCGTTCAGTCCGTCTGCGCAGCGAATTCTAAGTCTGCGGCACCTCCCTGTGCCTGTGGCCGTCTGCTGGCACTCTGCCCGTTGATCTCGACCGAGGCACGGCTGCGAGTCTATTGAGCTGTGCGAGCGCTGTGAGGTGGAAAGACTGTTGGCATGTGCGGCATAGCGGTCGTCACGGTAAAATCTTGCTCGTGACGCTGGTCGTGGTGCCTGGTGCCTTCGCCTCTTTTACTTCCGCTTGAAACTTTGCCGCTTCACCTGCTCAATCGCCACCACCACCGCCCTTCACCATGGCCGAGGGCGAGGGCAAGCAAGAGAAGCTGGAGTCTGAGGTGCGCGACATGCACTTGAAAGAGGAAGAGACAGATGTAGACATGGACACTGTGCCCTTGGCAGACTCGGAGTCGCTTTCAGCCAAGAATGAGGCTTCCGCTGCCACCAGTCGCACCGGCACTCCCGCCAGCTTCAAGCGGCAGTCAAAATCTCCAATCAAGCAGCAATCTGCTGCAGACTCGCCCGCTATGAAGTCTGAGCAGCAAGAAATCATCGGCGGCGATGTCACCCTCAAGATGGAGCCCGGTAAGCCTCCAAAGCTTGCTCGGACAACATCGCACAAGGTCGAAAAGCGCCCACCACCGCTCTTCTTGGACTACGAGGACAAGACTTCTGAGGCGAGAAGTGCGTTCGATGTTCTGCCCGAGTGCACGTATGCCAACAAATATCTGGGTAGCACTGAACATGCACTCGAGTGCGACTGCTCAGAGGAGTGGGGTAAGTATTCTCATTCAACGCGAAAGACACAAGTACCATCTTGATGAATGCTAACAGCGTACTGCAGATTCCGCAACAAAAACCAATCATGCCTGTGGCGAGGACTCTGACTGCATCAACCGCGCCACGAAGATGGAGTGCGTCGGGGATTGCAACTGCGGCATCGCATGTCAAAACCAACGCTTCCAACGAAAACAGTACGCAAACGTGTCTGTCATCCAGACGGAGAAGAAAGGCTACGGACTTCGCGCGAATACCAATCTGCGAGCTAACGACTTCATTTTTGAGTACATCGGCGAAGTCATTGGCGAAAATGTGTTCCGACGAAAGATGCAGCAGTACGACGAAGAAGGCATCAAGCACTTCTACTTTATGTCTCTCACAAAGGGCGAATTCGTGGACGCTACCAAGAAAGGTAACCTGGGACGATTCTGCAACCACTCTTGTAATCCGAACTGCTACGTCGACAAGTGGGTGGTCGGAGATAAGCTTCGCATGGGTATTTTTGCCGAACGCAAAATCAAGGCCGGCGAAGAACTCGTCTTCAACTACAACGTCGATCGATATGGCGCAGAACCTCAGCCTTGCTACTGTGGTGAACCGAACTGCACCGGCTTCATCGGTGGCAAGACACAGACCGAACGCGCAACGAAATTGTCCAATGCTGTCATTGAAGCACTTGGCATTGACGATGCCGATGCGTGGGATACTGCCGTTGCGAAGAAGCCTCGCAAGAAGAAGGCGGGAGAGGATGACGAAGAATACGTCAACAACGTCGAGCCTAGAGGTCTCGACGAAGAAGGCGTGAACAAAGTCATGTCTTCCCTCATGCAGTGCAAGGAGAAGTGGATTGCTGTCAAGCTGCTCACTCGAATACAGCGCGCAGATGACGAACGAGTCCGCAACCGGGTGGTCCGCTTCCATGGTTATCGCATCTTGAAGACTGCCTTGTCGAACTTCATTGAAGACGTCAATGTCTGCCTACAGATTCTGGACATCCTGGACAAGATGCCAAGGCTCACGCGAAACAAGATCCAGGACTCTAACATCGAGGAGACTGTCTCTTTGCTGGTCGATAACGAGGATTCGAGAGTGTCTACACAAGCAAAGGAGCTCTTGGATGGATGGTCAAAGCTCGAGGTCGCCTATCGGATACCTCGCGTCAAGCGAGATCCGAATGCAGCTGTACTGGACCGCAAGGCTGAGCGCATGGATAGGCGAGGAGATGGCGACCGGAGACGGAGCAAGTCGCGTTCACGCTCAAAGTCTCCCGAACGAATACAAGCTCCCACTGGACCACGGAATAGTGCACCACAGCGCGCACCGTTTGCTCGTCCTGGACCACGATTCCGACCTCCACCTCCAGTCGGCCCATTGCCTCCAGGATGGTTCGAAACGACCGCTGCCAATGGGTCCGTCTACTACTACACTCAATCTGGTACCACGACATGGCAGCGACCCACTATGCCTGCAACCGCTGCACCTCCTCCACCACCGCCGAAGACCGTGTCTGACCAACAAATGCTTCAGGATCTCATCAAGAACATTGTAGCATCCAAGAAAGAGCCGACGAAACAGCCATCAGCTACGGCAACGCCAGTAGAGACGCCGAAGAAAGAGAAGAAAGAGGAAAAATGGCGATCCCTGCCCGAGGAGAAGCAAAAGCGGTTGTACGAAAGCGCGCTTCAACCACACATCATGCATGTTGTTGGGAAGTACAAGCACAAACTCGCAAAAGAGGATCTAAAACGCTGGGCTAAGGAGTTCGCGAAGCAAATGGTCGACTCGGACTTCAAGAAAAATCGCGTTGATGACCCGAACAAGGTCAGCGAGAAAAGGGCAAAGGACGTAAAGAAGCATGCACAAGCGTTCTTTGAGAAGGCGCTCAAGAAGAAGGAGGCTGCTGATGTCAAGAAAGCGGAGCGGAAAGCTCGAAAGGAGAAGGAAGGCCGAGATCCAAACACATCGGCGGGCTCTCCTCAGCCTGCTCCCGGCAGTCCGATGCTAGACGAGGACTTGGCATTGTCTGATCACGACATGGACGATGCTGATGTGGATGGCACTCCTATGGACTCCGAGAGAAAGCGGCGACGCGAAGAGTCATCCTTCAATGACGAGGACCTGTCTGCTAAGAAGCAACGAACAGAGTCTGTGGAACCTGCAGCTCCGCCGCCACCGCCTCCTCCACCTCCAGCAGAAGACAACTTCGACAGCGAGCAAGCCACACCACGCACAAATGAGGACGATTTTGCGAATGGCACCCCTAGCGCCGACATGGATCTTGGATTTTCCATCAAGGGTGCAGCCAAAGGCCATAGCCGGCCTACCTCTCAAAACGGCGACCGCTCGCATTTGGCAACACCTCCGACAACGGGCTCACCGGACCACGATGAAGCCGAGAAAGCAATGAAGCGAGCGAATTTTGCAGGTATGAACCCGGATAGGATGCGGCAGCTTGGGCTCATGGATGGAGCCAGTCGGTAGCATTCGACATGCTGAGCATCTCATGTGGCGTTTTGGGGTATCTTCATTCCGAGGAACATAGCAATATTTGTCCAGAGAAGCTCGGTTTAGGACGAGCTTGATCGTCTTATATCAAGTCTTCGTAGAGATGAAGCATGTAATGCTGTACAATAGTCGTATCTGCATCCTCTTTCTGGGTGAGCTCTAGAGCGAAAATCCATAATCACGCTCATTGCTTTCTCAATCAAACAAATCTTGCCCAAAATCTTTCTGTCCACACCCTGCCGCATTCCAATGACTCCACCCTTTCACTCGCCATCCATCGTGACTACTATTCGTCCAACCTCCGACTGCCGCAACCACTGCCGCGCGATCCTCCGCTGGAACTCGAATCCAGACGTCTTGATTCTCAAGTTTCAGTATATCAATCGAAATCGCAGTGCCATGCAAGCCTAGAAAAGAAGAGAGTGCGGCAGTGATATGTAATTGTGCTGTTACGCCATCCAGTGCTTGTTTTTGTCGTCCTGGTGCTGAGAGGTGTTGGAGACGGAGGTAGGTCCAGTCTGGTTTTCTGATTGAGAACTCGGACAGAACTTGATTTTTGCTTGTCTTTTTTGTTGATGGGGCACTGGATTGTGTTGGTGGATGTGTGCTTTGCGGAGCGTCGGGTAGTTGCTCTGGATCCATGTTGTGGAAGAGTCGCAGATAGTGTTTGTGCTTTTGTGACGTTGTAATGCTCGAAGGTCAAGCGACTGTTCACATAAAGTGTGAGAGAGAGCTTGTACTGAAGCTGGTCTCCCAGTAATGCTTTTGCTGATTGTATGAGAAGTGTATATGGTTGCTTCAAGGATTGGCAAGTAAAGTGGTCAAGAATAGAGATGCACGAATGCCAAGCTCAAGGCTAGCAAAGTTTAATAGTGGTACAGACATGGACGCAGTTGTCCTTCTCGACTCTCTATAGCGGTCGAGATGCATTGCTCGCAAGTATGCCGCCTTTTGAGACGCTCACGAGATCCCCTATTCAAACTTCATTCGACTTCCCTGTCCTGCCATTGCAGTCTCTGCCTTTCGCTTTAATGAATCCGGTGTCGCACTTCTCTCCCTCTGACCAGTGACTCCTGCCAATGCCGCCGCCAACGAGCCGCCAACAGCAGGCACCGTTGAGCGCGTCATCTCAGCTAAGCATGTAGCATGCACTATTTTGCCGTTGTGGTATGTTGCATTCGCAAAGATCCAATCCTGCATGTCCTCCGAATAACTGCTTTTCATTTCCTCGAAGCAGATACTGCATGTGTTCTTGGTCATGCCCGCGGGAGCCCTCACAGATTGATCCTGTGGCCCCTTCTGCACCTTTTTCGCGGCTTCACTGTCCGCAGTAGTTGCCGTCGTTGTTGATGGATCAAACTCAGTGTGTGTGATCCACTCCATCTCATCTACATACCAGTTCCGGTGATGTCCGCGATTCAGATTGGGGTCTGCAATACGTTGGTTCGTGCGGAAGTGCCAATCCAAATGCAAAGCTTTCTTCTCTCGTCCCTCTTCTGTCGCGAGGAATCGACGACCGCAAGTGCTGCACTGATTCGGCTGCGCGTCGTATAGTGCAAAGACAAGCTCGGGCCTGAAGATTTTCAGCGAGGCAGCTGTGACAGGTGGCGCGGCGGTAGGCACAGGCTGAGCAGGAGGCAAGGTAGGTGTTCCAGTCTGTGATTTTGGAGGGAGTATGCTTTGGAGCGACTTCAGCAGAGAAGCGGTGGCATCCTGCGGAGGCGGCGCGACTGCAGCTGGTGGTGGCGCGCTGGGTGTAGCTTGTGACACAGGTTTGATGAGGCCAGCTTTAGCGAGCGATGACAGTAGATCTGAGGTACCATTCGCAGGCGGCGCAGCGGCGTGATTCTGAATAGCGTTCAGCTGAGAGTGAGTGGCGTCGCGAAAGCCTGGCATAGCAGCCCTCATTTGCGGCGTGCTTGGTTTCGGCACATTTGCAAGGAGTGCTTTTAGTCCGTTCAATGCATTCGGCGTCAAATTTGGTGGGGCTGCTTGCTGAGGAGGTTGCGGTGTTGAAGCAGGAAATGGCATTGGCGGCTGTTGGTAAGGCTGAGGAACCGGCACTGGAGGCTGCCATTGCGGCGTAGGCACTGGCGGCTGCGGCGTTGCCTGTGGAGGTGGATGTGAGCCAGGTGAAAGTCGGGACACCTGATTCTTAATTTCCTGTAATTCTGGCGGACTGACACGTTGGGTGTCTAGTAGAGTACGCAAGGCTTGGAGAGCGCCAAGCTGCTTTTGTAGGCCACCGTCACCCGGCCGAGTGGCTAGCTGATATTGGAATCGCGGAATCAGGCCGTCGATATCGCGCTTAACAGCATCAATGTCGTTTGCGTGATTTGCTATCGGTGGCTGATATGCGAACTGCGGAGGTTGCGGAGTGGGCTGAGGCCAATTAGTGAAAATCTACAGGAACTCTTGGATTGACGTACCTGTTGACTTGCATATGGTGGAAATTGTGGAGGAAACCCGTGAGGTGGAGGGGTCGGATACTGGCCATTGTGTTGTGGAGGTGTGGCCGTACCTCGGAATGGCACCTGTGGCAGTCCTTGCCTTTGCTGGACGGCAGCCTTTGCCCTATTAAGTGCATTGTCGATCGGACGGACAGTGTCGAGCGGGAAGACAGGACGTGGATCTATCGACCCCGGCACTGGCTCCTTCCACGTCTTTAGCATGCCCTCCATGTGCCGCCGAGTTGGACCATCCACAAGTGTGTACGCGTCCATGAATGTGCTGTAGAGGTTGCGGCCAAGATACACCGTGTAAGGTGTACCAACATTCTTGACGATACTGTCCAGTAAGAAAAGTGCAGGCAGCTTGCGAGTGGGTGATGTCTACTGCAGTGTCAGTGTCATCTTGGTGAGAAGTGAAGAATCGCTTCGCATTTCTTCAAATAGCCCCGCATTGATAGCCTTACCGTCTTGATATGACCTTCGAGCGCACGCGAGATAGCTTGCGCATGTTCTGTGTTCTCCTTCGCGATGACCGTGAGGTTGCTAATCTCGTATCGATTGTTGGACTGCAGGTCTCTCAAAGACTCTTCGAAATCTTTGGCCACTTCATCAGACGAGGACGCACCCGAGAATGAGCCTCTCGGAGATTTGGAAGACATGATGACCTCACGCGAAGAGATAGACAGGTGACGATGCAGGAATATGCTATCTACGAGGGTTGCGGATGAGCAAATAAGTGTTTTCCTTTGGAAGATGGGCGCGTGAGGCCTTCCACTCGCAGCTCAATTCACTGCGCGCGAGGCGCAGTGCGTGCTTTCAGTCTCAACAGCTCGCAAGAAGGAAGAAGAGTCCTGACACGGACAAAATGCAGCAGTATAGTTGCTAGCTAAAATTCAGCCTGTCGTTGATGATGACGATTCTCTTCCGAAGCTCTTGATGCCCGCCACCTCCAGACCTGCACCTGCCCGCGGCGAGGCTACAGCCACGAGTGATCGCTTCCACGTTTATCTCTGAGCCGACTTGACGTCTCTTCCGGTCCTCAAATCTTCCGATGCTTGTGATGACACGCGGCGAGCGCGGCGGCACCGTGGGCTGTTCTTGCTTGGAGTAGGACTGACGATGAAGCAGACCGATGTTGTGCAGAGTGATGATCGTGTCAAAGCCCTAGATTAGTGAGGATGAAAAGAATGAGGTCCTGTGTCCGTTGATTATCAAAGAAAGCTGCTTCACTGCGCGCTGCTCGTGACTGCTTTGGCGACAAAGCGGATAGGCGGGAGAGGCCGCGTTCCGCGAGACCCTTGGCCATTTGCGTCATTCTATCCTTCCAGTCGGTTTCTGAGGGCGACTTGGTCCAGATGATCGACGACCAAACAACTTCACCTCTTCATTCACGGACTTCACACTCGACTTCGGCACGCGGATATATCAAATCGACTTGTTACTTAAGAAGTAAAACAACATGAGGATCTCACTCACCGCCATCCTGGCTGCTATTCTGGCTGCCTTCGCTCTCGCATCGGAGCCTCTCACGAACCAAATTATCGTCTCGTATCCAAAGGGCACTCCGCCATGGGTGTATGATCAAGCGAAGAAGGCGGTCGAGGACTCAGTCAGTTACTTCGCACTATTTCGATCGATGCAATGTGCTAATAATTCCATCACTCAGGGCGGCTTTCTTATCTGTACGATGCGGGGCCCAAACACTACATGTTCAAGGTGTTATCGCTAATGATTTACATCACAGACGAATACACCTTGATCAAAGGATTTGCTGCGAAGGTGCCCGCCAAAATTATGGACGAGATTCGCACCCTAGGCGCTGATCACAACGTTCTCATTGAACAAGACCAGGTAAGAATGCCCGTGTACACTTGGCATCCTCATCGCACTAACAGACAACAGGTATGTGGAACGAATGTTCAGCTATAGTGATATAGTGCTTGTCACTAACATAGTCGCACGATAGGAGGTGAGCATCAACAACGGCGGTTCTTAAGTGCCTCTCATCTGCAACATTTTGGCGAGTTGAGCAGCTCTGCGCGTTGCACTATTGCTACACCCTTCACGTCGCAGACAGACGCACAGAAGTACCGACTCAATTTGGAGCGGCTGTGTGAAAGGCTTAAAGCTCAGCTGCCATGCTCCATGAACGTGAGCCTGGGTTCGACCATTCACAATTTATTATGGCGTTCGCGAACAGCGACCGGTGTTTTGGCGGCGAGTAACTTCCAGATGAAGACGGTCTGGAAATTCTTGGCCGTCTTCGAGTCAGCTTGACCTCTTTTGGGAATGTGTACTCCATTCGATCCAGAATACGAAGATCCGCGCCCAGACATTCGCTGCACAGCTTTTAGCTGCCAGCCTTTCGGGCAAAGCTGAAACTCCTATCCGAATTCTTTACTATTCAGGAAAGTATTTTGAGAATATCGTTGTTGTTGAGTACAGGAGGACATCTCTTGGGCTCGGCTGGACTTGATCAGCGTGCAGGTCCTTCTCACAGCTCTCTTGGCCCAAAGCCATCGTGCGGGGCTTCTCGAAAGCTTGCAGATTTCTTACCTCTTTCTCGGGTAGAGCCAAACCCTTCCTAGGAAATGGACGACAAAACACCGGCTGAACTGGACAAGTCTCTGCAGCTGCCGGGGCGAAGACCGGGGTTCAAAATCTGGCAGCTGCTGACTACTACGATCTACCCTAGCATGAACGCCCTCGCGGCGACGTGCTCTTGCAGCCGCGAGACACTTGTCCCATCGGTTCGCTCCGTGTTGTGAGCACACCTCTTTATTGGATCCAACCCAAGCCAGGAAATGCATCATCAGCCTTGTGGATTCCGTGGCTGTTTCGACACGTGGGAGAAATGATCTTAATGTGCGTCGCTCTCGGGATGCCGACCGTATCCGCCCAATAGGGATGCACAGGTGCCGAAAAGCAAGGTCAGTACCTGGTACAGGCTGTTCTAGCCAATGCGCCAGTTCGCAAATGCAGGTCTGCACGACTACTACAGAAACGGTTGGTCGCCAAAGTGAGGTCGCCCAAAACGTTTCGACAGGTGGAAGCGTGGGCGCATCTCACAGGCTTGTGGGAGTGCACTGGCATCGCCTTGTACAGCCCAAGCCCATCGGTGTGACCGATTAGACTTCATGCCTGCTTGCCTGCTGGCCTTGACTAGGCGACGGGTTCTCGCAGCCTAGCTGGTAATGTGGTGGCTTCCAGAAGAAGTCTAAGGGACTGCGTAGCAGGTAGCAGGTATACAACTATGGCGATACGCGCGCAGCTCCCAAAAGTTGTAGATCTTACTGACCGCAACTCCCCTGAAATCGAACACGCAGAACGCTGGAAGCGGTGTTTAAGCCGCATTTGAACCCTCTTCGAGATTGAGAACCCTTGTTGCACTCGAAACCCAGTACTGAGAATTCTGCTCCATGACCACCGCCATTCTTCACTCAGGTGTGCATTCCTTCATGGTGCATCAACCTTTCGATCAGATGCCCGACACAATACTCAGCGCAGACCCATGGCGACGCCACCACATCCACGAGCAGATGACGCTCAATCACTGGCAGCAAGGGCATAACATACCCATGGCCAACGTTCACGAGGCAGATTTCCGTATGTTCCACGGTGATTATGAGGATAGCATGCACAATGAAGGTGGTCCACTCATTTCACCACCGATGGGTTACGTACCAGAGACGAGCTGGGCGTCGGATGTCGATATGGGAACACCATCGACAGCAGGGTTTCCAGGCGATCCTCTTGACGCGTACCAGACAACGCGACACAACGCGAATCATCACCTGCACATTCCTCGACACGAGCGGATTACGTCTTCTGCTCAGAGCCCTCGCAGCTTGTACGGAGGCATGAGTCCACACACTTCCTACGCGAAACTCCAGGAAACATCGTCGATCAGGGAAGAGAGGCCGAACCTTACCCGGTCCATCACAGCGCCAGCAGCACCAGACCACCGACCGAGACGGGTCACCAACACTTCTGGTACGCCATCGATCAAGCGGTCTGGTAGTGAGGACGAGGATGACGAATACGTTCCCAGCGAGGAGGTCAAGCCAAGAGGCAGGAAACGTCAACGTATCCCTCATACTGCTGTCGAGAGACGGTATCGCGAGAATCTCAATGCGCATCTTGACAAGCTCCGCCAGACGGTCCCATCCCTGGCCTCGAAGCGAACTGCAGGAGGTTCCAAGCCTGGCGATGGTTTGGGAGAAGGTGTCAAGCCAAGCAAGTGCGAGATTCTGAATGGTGCCATCGAACACATCGGTGCTCTGGGCAAAGAGAATGCTGCTCTCAAGACTGAAGTCAAGGCATTGCGATCGAGGCTAGAAGACTTGGAGAGATGGTGTGGAGCAGCGCAAGGCTATGGGAAGTGATGGATCGTGTAGAATGCTATGCTAGGATATTATCGATGGCGGCTTTGTGTGAGTGAGCCTTTAGCGGGGTGTTGAGATGCTTGGATATGGCGATATACCTTAGCTATGTGACCTGCTGGGAATACGAACTTATGAGGGATGACGGCGTTCGGAATGGATTAGTGAGAAGCAGATCATGTCTGTCATGGAGATACCCGAAAATGCATGCTTGTTCATGTTAAGATTGTGTTTCCTACCTTCATTGCACCTAGTCTTCATGTTGAGAAAGGAAAGTGCCGCCATCACATTCGAAAACGACTACAGCACAGTGTGCGGCGTGATTAGTCTCGAAATATCTTCTCAATAGTTGGAAAATATCTTTTTCGTAGCATTGGTGATAGTCAAGAAATATCTTTTCGATAGTTGAAAGTTATCTCTGTCGTAGCGTTCGCCGTACAGCGGGATCAGTCTCGAGATATCTTTTTGTTAGTTGAACGTTATCTCGCTACTAGTTCCGAGATAACTTCCCGTTGGCCATGTCCTAGATTGTAACTCCTATCGGTAGGCAGGTCTTACCTCTGGTGCAACTCGGAAGGCAGCAATGTAGGGTAGCACAACAGGACGTGAGCAGGTCCGCTGAACAGCAACGACTTGGCTTGCGATGTCGCAGACAGGAGTTTAGTGTCGCTCGTCGGCTTCAGAGTAATGCTAAAGCTGGCATGTTATGCGAAGCAATCACTTCGTGAGCAGTAATGCCATTTACCAGTTGCTATCCTAGTACTAATGCCGAAGTCATCACAGCTGCCAATACAACCTACTCATCTCTGAAGATCCACCGACCTCCACCAGCGATGGCCTCACGATACCGTTCCTCGACGGTCCGCCGCTCCATCTCTTGGGCCTTTTTGCGATCTTCTTCCTCCTCCTGCGTGGTGGGAAAGTCTGTCCTCCAGAAACCTGGCGGTGTGCTTCGCCGCTCGAAAGCCTGTCGATGTTTTCCATGCTGATCCGCAAAGCAATGTGCGTGTGCTTGCGTGATCGTGTCCTTCCTCTTCTGTGCACTGAACTTGCTGAATATGTCCCTCCATTGTGGCCCAAGGTAGGTGTCGAGAGCCTGCTCATCAGTCTTGCCAGATAGTGCATTGCCGCCCATTGCGATGACTTTTGCCAATGCACCGCCACAGCAGTCGGCCCGAGTGCAGGCATGCAGACCTCGTCGCTGGTCTCTACCTCGTAGGGTGTCAGCGAAAGCGAAGTCGGTGCCTTGGTACTTCGGGTTGATTTTGAAGTCGTCCACCTTAAGTGATCTGACATCACGCAGGCGAAGAGGCTCATCTTCAGGATCTATGCGGGGCGGCGAGTCATTGTTGCCTTTGACAGGACTTCGTCGCTTCAGAGGGAATCTGCGCTTGACACCAGAGACAGGTGTGGGTAGGTGGGTGGAGGCAGCTGCTTGCTGATTGCGCTGAGGTTGTTTCTTCAGCAGATTCGGAGTTCTTTCAGTGGCAGGCTCATTAAGCATGTCCTCCAATTGATCCTCCGCTTCCGCCGCAGATACTGGCTGGAGTTTCGCACGTCGTGACGACACTTGACTGGATATGTCACTAGCTTCAGATAGCAATTTAGCATGGCTTGCAGGACCCGTCCTCTTAGGTTTGGGCTTGGCTTTGGCCGCAGCATCCTTTCTTAGTGGCACAATGGGTACATTAGGACTGATTTGCTGCAATGCTACTGTCGTACCTCGATCGGATAAAAGTTCCGGATGGCTAGGCCGTTCTGTAGCACAAGCTCCTGCTTTTGAGTGTCCAGTTGTGCGACTATTCGATCCCGCTTCCTCTGGCTCAAAGCGTGAAGCTTGATCGACAAGGTCCCCGTCGGAGCGTGAAGAGCTATTTCTGTACAACCGTGGCATCGGTCTGAATGCTTCCTCCGACGTGGCTCTTAATTGCAGGTCTTGAACACGTCTCGGTCTTCGAGGCGTGACTATTGGGATCAAAGGCCTATCCAGATCTGAATACATGCTGGCTACTGACGACTGGTGCGCCAGCCCAGCAGCGGCAACTGGATCCGAACTCAATTCAATTACGTTGATAGGAGATTGATGCTCCTGCTTGATCCGTCTAGGTGGGGTGCCAGCGGATGATCTGCCTCTCTTGCGTTTCAAGCATCGAGCTGAAACGAAGATGGGCTCACAGTCGCTGCTCATACCATCCTCCTTGGGATGCTTTGGATCGTCATCGCTCGATGGCACGATGGTAGTCTGGCTGGAAGGCACGCGAGGATTAGGTGACTGTGGCCCTTTGGGACGTTCGTCTTTGTCTGTTTGACCGCGTGCTTGCGATGGTTCGGAAGGCAGATCGCCAGCGACGTTGGATTCAGCCTGCTTTTCGGAGCCCAGAGCCAGTACACTTGTGATGCATGCTTCCGCAGCACCAGCGCGTGCGTCCTCGTCCCCAGATCGGTCGCCATTATTCTCGGTCGCCTTCTGCTGTGCCTTTTCTGTTTGACATGATTTGGAAGCCGAATCAGACTTCCGCTGTTGATCTTGGTGTTCGGCGTATGCTTTCCACGCCTTTGCGCCATTTTTGTACTCTACTGCCTTCATACGGGCTGCTTCGGCCCTTGCCTTAGCATCCTCGATCTGCTGATAGCAAGAATCGTGTTCAGATTGGAGCGAGGCGTAGCTAGCCTGCAGATCAGCATACTTGCGACCAAGAAGTACATGTTGTCCTTTAAAATTCTGGCCCTCTGCTGCCTTCACCTCATCGCTCGAGCTGGTTGCTGGACTTGGGTGCTCTGGCAGGTCGCCACCATGTTGAGCGCCCAGGTCTCGGTCCTCCAAGAACCGGTTTCGTGCTCGCAGATCAGCGTTCTCTTTTTCAAGAGCCTCGAGTCTAATGAACATTCGTCCGATGCTGAGCTCGGCATTTGTAAGTTGTTGCTGGAGGTCCATCCTGGGCCGGAGGGGCCGAGCTCTAGAGATCCATGAATTTTGAGCTTTTGATCAATTGGAAGTGCCGGGAAGATTGATTCATTCCCTTTGTAGTGTCAATGTATTTGCACTTGTGCAGTCGATGTCTTCTAGAAGTTCGGGCGGCGAATCCAAGGCATTGATGTGTGGACGAGGACGAGATGATCGAGTGAAGCGCTTGACACGCGACGCTTGCCGCGGTGCCGAGATCCGAAAGCGAGATTATGTAATAATCCCATCTCACACAAAGGCACGCCACTACTCCGCTGTTGCAATCGCTTGTACGTTCACACAGCGGAATGGCCAAGAGGGCGCGAGATGATGATGGTGACGTCTCAGAGGATACGCTTCTAAATAAGCGCACGAAGATCACCCCGTCAGACCGGCTGTCATACTTGAGCGATGAGCTGTTACTGAAAGTGCTATCCTTTCTCCCTACAACCCAACTTACTGTATGCGAAAGGTATGTGATCTTAGTCTGCAATCAATCGTAACTTTCAGCTAAAAAGGTAGGCTCTCTCACAAATACCGCAAGCTGGCCAGCGACGGGCAATTATGGAAGTCTCATTACTACGACCGCTTTGTACGTCCGAGGGCGAGCAGACTCCCTGGTCTCAAAGACTTGGATACGCCCAATAATAGTCTGTACTTCGCTTCCAAGGCGTCGAGATGGCTGGACGAAGACCATCTTGTAAGAGGCGGTAAACGCACAAACTGGAAGAAGCAGTATAAGTTGCGGCAGAACTGGGTACAAGGAAGCGCTGCAGTCAACGAGATTCCGGTGGCTGAACGGGAGTCGGTACCCCCAGTACTTGTGGAAATGTCGGACGGGATTATATACATGGCAGATCGTGAAGACGGTCTGCGTGCCTGGACAGCGAAGGGCGCACGCGGCATGATTGCGCAGAAGCAGTTCAGGCGCTCGTCAAATTCATCTCCGCCCACATCGCTGGCAGTGGACTCGTCAATTGCCGACAGCTCCTTGTCGAGGGTCATTGTCGGTTTTGAAGACGGCTCCTTCAGCGTGTACTCTCTGGATCATGACCGGCAGAAGTTCTGCCACAAGTACAGCCATGAGCCATCCTCGAATGGGGTGTTGACCGCTACGGAATTACGCTGGCCTTATGCTGTGACGATGACGGCCATGCAGCTTTTGTCAGTCTATCAATTCCAGGAGAGCGATCCAAAGACAGACGTCAAAGATCCGCCGCGGCTACTGCATTCCATGAAGTCACATACGGTCCTGCCACCACTGTCTGTGTCGCTCCGGACAACTTCGGCAGCCATCTACGTCTCGATAGCATATTCAATGCCGACTTATCTTTCCGGCTGGACTGTTGGCATACAAGAAGTCAAAATCGATCTCAGTGGTGCTCTTCTCGACTCCCGATTAGCGTCCGCAATTGATCAGCATTATCGACCTCTGGCATTCGCGAATCGACCGATGATGTATCACTTGCCAGCCACCAACACTGGCCTCCACGGAGGCACGACGGCTTTGGAGCTCAAGCACATTCATTCGAAACCGACATCTCTCTCTTATAATCACCCCTATCTCTTGACCTCGCATCGGGACAACACTTTGACGCTGTATCTGGTCACCTCTACGGCAGACAGCTTGAACATCAGTCCTGGAGCCAGGCTCTGGGGCCATACATCTGCAGTATCTGGAGCGCACGTCGGTGGCCGCGGCAAGGCTGTCTCAATCAGTAGACAGGGCGACGAGCTGAGGGTCTGGGAGCTTGAAGGCGGCTTCACTACATCGACTGCACGCAAGAGGCTTCACGGCGACCTGTCTGTGAAGGTCAGGCCTAGCAATGCTGCGCCGGCAATCGCTCAACAGGACCAGTCGGACAGCCTGCCCAAGTCAGGACTTGACGTCGTGACTCATGATAGCGAAGGCTTGGACGAACCAGAGCTGACTATCAGCAGAGGCTGGATTGGCTTTGACGATGAGAACGTGGTAGTGCTTAAGGAGCATGGCCAAGGGAAGCAGGCCTTGGTCGTTTACGATTTTACGTGAGATACGAAGAATTTACGATGAGAAGATATGAAGCCGGTTGAATGCCACAAAATTTAGCTTCTCTATCATATGTGCATGCGCCTGGAGCCTTCACAGCCAACGAGCAATGCTAATCCGTGCCACGGTATACGGACCCATTCGGTGCGGAATAGACCCCAGTCGTGGGTAAGACCGCACATCCAGACTCCGTACACGACGGCAGCATCGCCTCGCTCGGCGTGAAAGTCGCCTGATAGCTGGAATTCCGCAAACTCGTGCCATTCTGCGCTACAGCCTCCACCATGATCCACCTGTAAAAGCTCGGCGCAACCCATAACGTCTCGAAGCCGGCCTTGGTCGTATTGCCTATCACGTCAAAAGCATCGCCAATATCTTGAGAGCCATAGTATCGCCAAGTCGAAACAGTAGTAGCTCCGTTCCAAGAGGCGTAGATGTTTGTGGGGGCTGTATCGTTGAGAGCATAGGTGTAGACTGAAGGTACCGTGTTCGATGGAGTGCTTGTCCAGTTGTCGAAGCTGAAAGCTCGGTAGCTGAACATTCCCCCTCCTGGTTGGGAAAACTCACCAGCAAGCACGACTGTGCCGTCTGGAGCGTGCTCGGAAAAGGCGGGCACATCGCCCCAACCGTGGAAAATGTTGCCGTTATCAAGGACCTGGGTGTTTCCTTGGGAAGCAGATATCGTGCTCAGTGGAGGATAAGTCACGCTGAGCAGCCTAGCGGAAGCTGTACCTAGGCCTTTCCCGTAATCGATAGCCACGAATTTTCCGGAAGATGCCAACGAAGTGTCAAGATCGTGGTTGTACCCGTTGCTCGCGTTATCGAAGAAAGAGATGACCATCGTTGTGGCGTTCTCGCTTATTACACGAGCGTCGTGCTGAAAGCTGAAGTTGAAGCTTCCAGAGCCTTGTTCTATTGGGAAAGTAGAAGCGCCTTGGGAACTCATCTTCCAGATAATGTTCTGGTCTGTAGCATTGACGTAGTAGATGGTATGTGTGTGGCGGGCTGAGACCAGAAAATTGCCAGACGGAGACTTGCTGACACTGTTTAGGTGAAAGTAATCGAAGCCAGACGTGCCACTCGTGCCGAAGCCTTTCAGAAATCTTCATTAGCTTCTTGCAAGATGAATCCATAATTTCAGCTTACCCGAAACGTCGCTGGAGTTTGGCAGAATGTGACTTTCGGAGATGTCCACATGGTTGAGGGAGTACCATTCAAAAAGCACATCTCCAGATGCTACATCGATTTCCTGGAAGCCTGACTGCATCACATACGGCAAACCACCTGTGAAGTTGAAGTAAGACATGTCGTGGGGAACTGTTTGGTAGAAGGAGACTATTGCAGTCTTCCCATCGTCCATAAGCTGAAACTCATGCTGGTCCACAGGCATTGCTGATCTTCCTGTCTGAATCGTTTGTACGACACGATAATTGCTGTCCAGTATCAAGGCCTGACACACGCCGTATCCGATCGGGTCCATGCACTGAGCGAGGCACAGGTGAGGCGATCCTTGATATTGGCAGACGTGCACGTTGTGAGTATTGGCAGGAATGGCACCAAAGCCATCCCATATCAAATTGCCCATTTTGTCGTAAATCCGAGGGCCACTTGCTGTGTATTGTGCTCCATATGGTCCAAGAAAGATGAGACCGTCGGCTTGGCCATCTTGACTTATGCTGACATTCACCGCCGGAGCCATAGATTGCGGCCGCTGAAGGCGATTAGCAAAACCTGAGACCAGCAATTACCAACCAAAGACATACCGTGAAGTAGCTGGAAAGTGGGTTCGAGACATTATTGAGATAGATAGCCTGTCCAGCTACGCTCGAAATACAAGCAGCGGCTATACACGCAGTCCGTATGAGATTCGAAGGCATGTCTGATATAGCGGAACCAAAGTACTTACGCTGCACAAACCGATTGCTTGGGATCAGGCCGGAGCCTTAAGAGGGAAGGCACTCTATGACTACGCCATGCGTACTCGCCCGGAATGGTGGCCTAAAGCGCATCCTTAACCGGTTTGGCTATGAGGCCTGCAGGACAATTGGCGAAGGCTGTGAGGCACACAGCTGCGATCGACGCGAGATTCTGCAATGTTGCATCCTTCGAGATCAGAACTGCTGACGCCACACGGCTAACCATGCCGGAACTATGTCTTGGACCACCTTCTTGCCATATTCTTCAAGCAGCGGCAATATTCGGTTTTCAATATGCATCGTGTTCTGTGCCCGAATTCCGACTGCTTGAAGTGCAATTTGCGGTCGCGTGCATTCTTTCCCATCTTGCCAGTAGGGCGAGCATCATCGGCGCTTCGTCTCCAAAGCGGGGAACGGCATGCCGCTGGTCGGTGCTGGTGGTGCCGCCTGAGAACTCTGTCCTGCAGTAATGTGGTTTAAAGGCAATGCCCGAGGTGATAGACGTCGTAGTAGGTATAGTGCTGTCTGAGAGCATGTTTTTGGCTGCTTTGATGACGCGTGACGGAGCCTTTACCGGCCCCGATTATGCACTCGCAGTGCCTTCCGCCGACGATGAAAGGCCTCAGGACATCAATTTCTGTGTATGTAAATAGACCGCACTCAGCGGAGATCAAGATCATTTGTGCGGAAGGGAAGCAGAAGTTCTTCAAGAAGAAACCGAGCTCATTGTCAGATCTCGAAAGCGAACTTCGCGAATTCTTGGCGTCATACAAGCTTCAGAGGATGCTGAGCCCGGCCAAAGTCCTCTTGCTAGCGGCAGGCTGGGTGTCAAAAATGTCGGCAGAAGGGCTATTCTGTGTGTCCTTGCGTCGCTCCGTGACAGCTGTGTGCTTCTCGGCGTCTGTCTGCAAGGTGATGAGCTTAGTTACAGACCGGTGATGGAGCTGTCCAGTCATGGAGCAGGCGAAGCTATCCGTTCGAGGAGCATCATTGAAGGCAGAGTCCTATATCTGTCGGCATTATCTCTGTCACTCAGCCTCGCGGAAATCCAAACTCTCATGCTACTTGCTTCTTCATTTCAGCAATGCTATGATTCTGCTTGTTCTTCTGGTACTACCAGCCTCTCCATTCCTAGCTCGCTACATCCGCCTATCTTCCTTTTGAGGGCGCGTGAAGTGGCCCTCCAGGCTAGAAGATCTCGTAAAAGGCTGATTATAGCGAGCAATGTGCTCATCACGCCTGTGTTATGCCGACCTGGACGACCTTTGACCCACCATACACACCGTCCATCGTCCCTAGGGTCGTCTATCTCAGTGAAGGCTGCTGTCGATTTTCGCTATGCAAGATGAAGGTCGTAAAGTCATTAGTGCTCGTCTAGTTTGGGCAAGAAGCCTGAACATGGCCAGGCTGCTTGCAGCGGTAGCAAGTGCGCTCAGAAGATGCCTCGCTTGGGCAATCTCTGGAGAGGTGGCCGACTTCGCCGCCTGGTGGATAATATTAGCAGTCTGACGAGATGAAAGAGTGGTAAGGGTCGGTCTCACAGTTGTAGCACTTCTGACCCTGAACGCAGTCACGCGAGAGATGGCCGTAGCCACCGCAGGTGTAGCACGATTGCTGAGAGTTGCCACCACCATAGCCACCGCCGAAGCCGCCACGACCGCCGAAGTTGCCACCTCCGTAGCCGCCTTGAGTGCAGTTACGCGCGATGTGTCCGACCTTGCCGCACTACAGAGAGTCAGCCTTGATCTAGCCCAGGTGACGTGAAAAGACTCTTACCTTGTAGCACTCTTGGTCAGATCCAGCGCCACCGCCGAAACCACCAGAGCGAGCACCACCACCGTTAGGGCACTCGCGGCTCATGTGGCCAGTCTCGCCACAGGCGTAGCATGACTGTCGTAGTGTTAGCGGCTATCGCTCAAGGATCAAAGAGACCATGTGTACCTTGTCCTTGGCAGGCTCGGTGCAGTCCCTACTAAGGTGACCTTGGCCGCCCTGTGATTCTCATTAGTCACGACTCCATTTGAAGGTGATACCAGAAACTTACGCAGTTGTAGCAAGTTGGGTTGCCCTTGTTTGGGCATTCGCGGGCCTGATGGGTGGTTTCGCCGCCTGCGAAGAATTAGTCTCAAATTTTCATGCAGCAGGCGATTGTTGGAGCAGAGGCGCTTGTCAAGGCAATGGCGACGGCGAGGCAATCTTTCGGGTCATTTGCTCGCGCTCAAGCGAGCAGTTCTGCTCGATTGGCAATAGCCGCCCATCAAAGTCCTGAGCAGGGCGACTCACAGTTGTAGCAGGCTCTGCCGCCGGTCTGAGGTCCGCCGAATGAGGCCATGTCTTCCGGATTGGTTGATGTTGAGTGTTGATTACTTTCGGACAAGTTTTGTGAATTGATGCTGATACAGTGCCGCCGATCGCAAGTTCTGGTTGGATGGCAAGTTGGTGAGGTTGTGGAAGCAAACGCGGCAGTGCGTTGAAATTCGCAGAGCGGACGTCACTTGCGGGCGGGTCTGAGCTCGGTGCACGGCCAGAGAAGTCTCGAATCGCGGGAGCTCTGAAGATTGGATTCGGTTACGAATTGATTGAAATTGTGAGTCGGGCGCTCAGAGTTCGCAATACAGAGAGGGAAATTGAGCAATAATCCCTCTTCACATAAATTTTGTTCACTGCTTCACCTTTTCTCATCTTGAACATCAAGTTCGCTAGCGGATCTTCGGCCCTGAACTCTACTCCACGTGCTACATCGACCACTCAGAGGCCAGGAAGACTGCATGGCGATATCGGGCAGGTGTATTTTGTGTTCTCTCACCCGGCACAATCAACTCCGTCCAACACAGGCCTGTGATGCCTGTTGCGTTGCAGACGGAGGTATGGAGTCGTGCACTTGTAGCAGAGTGCCTTGGAGATCATGCTGCTGAAAGTGGGTGCGCTCGGACTGCTCGCTGACCACCTGCACATCTGGATCCATGGCATCAAACGTACTTACAATGCCACGGCGGCTACTACATTTTGACCCAGATCACTCACACAGGTCCCTGGAGTAGGACGGTCCATGGCAAAACAATAGAATGAGCTTTGAGGGACCAGCTTGCTCAACGGCAGCTCCGCGTTGCAACGAGAGCTATGCCCTCCGCATCGCAGACGCAAGCGCTGAACAGCACTGTCAGAGCGGAGCGCATTGGATCGTATTGCTACGAGCTCTAGTAAAAGTCCGCATGTGATCCAGGCTGACCATCTCATCTGATCGAGGGGATTGATCGAAACTGCGACTCCCTTTCCTTGCGATTCCTTCGGCTGGACACTACGGGCAGGATTACGAAGGTTGTACGAGGGCTTATCAGTCTCCCTAGCTCCGTGTGCTAGCAATAGTCATACTCTCTGCCTGACAGACGCCAATATTGAGTCGCGCCGAAGAAGCAGAGCGCCTGAGAATGTTCTGCTCTGGCGTATGGCCGACGGCCACAATGTTGGTTGGTATGAGACGCTCATATCAACAAGGAAGATGGGGGTCCGACAACACTTGGTTCCAAGTCGGGCTGGTGGTAGGCTGCACGAGAATCTCGAGATTGCTGTACTGCCGTTTTGAGATAGTGGTGCGCATGCAGGTATGGTATGAATCTTCACCTAGCTCAGTTAGCTCCAGCTATTAACACGAGCTGTGCCCACTACATCGCAGTAGCAGGTGCTGAGTCGCCTGGTCGCAATGGAGCGCTTCAGACCATCCCGCTGTGACCCTATGGCTAGGTTTCATAACAAGATCTTGACTCGCTGTTCCGTTGAGTGGTGCATCGATCAGTGCCGCAATATTTCTCTGTTGCTGGAGCCCAGCATCCGAGGGCCATTCGAATAATCGGAGATGGATGCTTCGGAGGGGACCTTGAATGAGATCAAGGTATCCGAGATTATTGTGGACCAGCGTAGATTCTGTTCAAAAGCCGTGGCATTGACAATTCTAGTCCGACCTGCAGACACTACACATTAAATACTTTTCCGAAATCGTCTGTCTCTTGCTATACCCAGACAGCTACTTCTTCGAGCATGCCCGTTCCTGTCAGCCCACCGCGAGTCCATCCTGCGTACCGTCCTACAGCACGCTGGATTTCCTGCGGCCTAGCGTGGGCCTTCTGCTCCGTTGCTGTGTCGGTGTGGCCTTCAGCTTTTCGATGAACGCCTGCTGCAATTGCTGATGGGAATTCTTCAAGAAGCCTTTCACGAAACTGGCAAACATCTTTTCCACTTTCGCGTCGCTGACGATCTGCACGTACCAACCCGGCCCACTATCGCCAGCATGATCTAGATCTTTTGACTTTATGCGTTCCAGCGATGTCTCCGCGCCTTCAGGAATAGTCTCTCGCAATAACCGCCAGTGATTCGTGCTGGTGAATCCTCCAGGTGCGTGAACAGTAATATCGCAGCCTTCTTGTGTAGGTACGAAGTCTGCCTGGTATTTCACGCCGCCTGCCCAGAGCCTTTTCGGAATGAATGGTAGGTCGTCCTCCACTTCGTAATACTTGACATCGGCTGTCGCATCGTGTCCGCTAGGCTTTTTGCGCTCGCCATTTTTGGGCTGGGGTGGTGAGATCGGTCTGCAGCCTCGACAATCTGGCGATAGACGAACGACAAAGTCGAAATCGTGAAGCAGCTGCAGGCCAGTATCGATTGAGACGTTCGGAGGTAAAGGTGTTGACGAGGCGTGCTGGAAGGATGTTTCCCACATGGCTGCTTTCCCGCAGGCTGAATAGATATGTAAGGAGATAGGTCGAGGCTGGCCACACTGGCTACGGCGTGTAGGTGAAGGAAGATTTCTCTATGCTCTCCGAGACATGTGTAATGCGTAAAGCTCAATGTTGGAAGGAGTGGTCAACATGTTTCAAGCACCAAACTTACGTGTACTGGCATCAGGTACGCATGACGGAGTTGCTCGTTGAGTGCCGGCCATCGACCAATTGCACGTTGGCGCCATTTGGGCCAGCGAATGCTTCCGTTCGCTGCCACGCCGATGTCAGATCGTCATGCTCATGAGAGATGCTGAGTAAAAGTGTGAGGTCCACAGCAGATGTCCCTCGAGATCTCGCATTGGCGGCTCGCCCCGACCATCAAGGAAGTCCCGGCAAGGCTTGGTTGTTTAGGGCCTCCTTCTGCCAACATCTTCCTGCTCTGGCATCGACGTTGGATGAATGAACACATCTGGACAATGATGGCTCCCGGAAAAGGCAGTGTTCAGTGCTACGCGTCATGGCGTACTGGGCATCTTCATGTGTGCTGCCTGCGCTTCGCTTGGCTCTCCGGCACATGCTTACCACGCCATCATGTGCATCTGAACGAACACCGCCTTTCCCACCGGGCCGATCGTGGAGGCAGCAGAAGAGTGCCTGCTTCTCTTGTTCTCGTGAGAGAAGGTGTATAGCCTGTATCAAGATTGCCTGGATCTAGAGAGTCTGGGCGTATGCGACAAGATCAGAGCGGTCAAGAGATGCGGCAGCGAGCGCGGCGAGCGAAGGTGTTATACAATTGGGCCGAAGATTATTCGACGGCTCCGGATACTCAGCAGCCCACCACGATGAATCGGTTCACGTCTTACTTCGGAATGAGTGGCTGTTGGTAGACTTCCTGTGGTATGAAAGGTAAGTCGAATATCCGGCATAACTTTTGCTGTTGCGCTTTTGGTCCAGATTCCAGCAACTCCATATGGATCGGCACTTGTATCATGCCGTACATTGCGACACCCGGTATCTTCGTGCCATGCGGTCCCGTTTGTGGTGTGCCCTACGTTGCTGGTGACCATCTGACTAACACAAGGTGACTTGGCACGGGACGTCACTTCGCTCGCATGACACCCGGAGTGCACCGACATGCTTGGCGTTGGCGGTGTTCGAGATACTGAGAAGAACGTCATTATAAAGGGAATGAGCATCTCGAGGATATGGCTCTGATCCTGCTCATCAACGAACTGGAAGAGCAAGATTCCTGGAGTTCACACATTCAGAGGCCACACGAATACAACATCACTCGCCCGAAGGGCTCGGCAAGCGGATACCATGTTTGTCTGCTGCCAGTGCGGAAGTTGTTGTACAAGCTGCACCAACTGCTCTCGTTGCACGCACCGTCAGTGTAGTGACTGCACCGGCTTTAGTGGCGATTCTGTCTGCTTCGCACACCAGGAACACTCCGAAACGTTCGATACGCAGATGGTCACAGCCATAAATGGACATATACGAAGAACGACTGCCAGTCGTGCATCTTTCTTGGACGAGCGTTGTTATTTGCAACACCAAAATAATGTACTTCGTCGACGCATTCGGAGGGTTCGGCAAAAACCACGGACGCAATGAAGTCGCCCAACAGCTCCAGGTTGATTGAGGCCTGCGTTCTCACGCAGACTATCGAATACGGATTAATTCGTCGACAGGTAGCCTGTAGCATGGAGGGATCGACGAGCGCTGCAAATGCGCGAAGGCCGTATGAGAGGATGAGGCAAGACTGACTCTGGAGGTGAAAAGTGGACACCAAATCGCCATGAACGACGTGCGATGCATTTCCGGGGCACCCCGACGGAGTTGTCGTTCGCCGTTCAATCCTAAGAGCTCAATCAACAGCGTGCAGCTCGCAACAGGGCTGTACGGCGATCTGCGCAAAGTCCCCGAAATAGAGCGACAGGGCTAGTCGGCGTCTGCAATGGAGCAACTTGATCGTTGATGACTATATCACAATCACCTATGGAAGTCCACGGGCCGACTACGACTTTTCTATCAATTGGATCTGACTCAGATTGTGCTGTGTCTATGCTGCATTATTGAAAGCCACGAAAGAGATGCTTGCCATCATTGCAGCTAGTTACGTCCGGCCAATTGCTGATCGCTGCGAGAGAGCTCCCTTGCCATGGCTTGAGCACGCTGAAGGTCGAAGCTGGAGATCCCTGAAAGAACATCACAATCAAGCGGAATATTCCACTCCGTCGACAAAGTTGCGGTTGTCAGACTGCCATGTTCGACAATTTGCCAACAGCAAGCCGTCACCTCCAAGCAATGAGGAGATAACAGCCTTGCTAGACATCTTGCCTGGCCAAAATGGCTATTCTGACTCTGCGTCGACGCCATATCAATCGCGCTAACATATCAATCAGCGCCATTTCCTACTCCTGTTCTTACCAAGGGAGCTTCGGAACCGTATTATCGAGTCCGTCATCCAAGATGTGCCATCGATCGTTGGTCTGGATAGAGACGATTGCACACCCTCCCTGCTCCACGTCCGCTCCCAGATGAGAAGTGATACTGCCGAGATGTTGTACGGCAGCAGTATAATTCTCATGTCAGGGTGCCGTTTCAACTTCTACAGCCTCGACAGAGTGGTCCCCCCACCAGAGGAGATACGTCAAGACCATCTTGAGTGATTTGGACAATGCATCTTGTGAGCCACAGACCAAAGCCTCACGACGTGATCATCGACATGGATTTCGAGATGGCACTTTCTTCATCAAACGAATAACTGAGACGAGCAAACGGAAGCCAATTTACTACGTGAATTCGAGAGCAAAGTGCCATCCACGCCAGATTTTGAGGGGAGTTGATCATGGCATCTGGCACTTGTGATTGCAGCCACGGTACCTGCAGAATTTCTATGAGTGCCCAATGCGGACAGCAAATAGAACGCCACCAAGATATGAACAAGTTATTGCATCTTAAACTGCGTCCAATTCTGCTCCGTGCTGTGCGACTCTCAGCTGAGTGGAGAAGCCGAGGCTGTGGCGTTCTAGACCGCCTGATCGCCTGACCTCAAGAGAGGAGTCGTGTGCCCAGTCGCGACTCTCATATTCGTGACTTTGTCTATAGACATGTACTCACGACCCTGACTTTCGTCTTGCACCCGGCCTGACCAATAATTCCGCGAGGATAACCCGGCACGTCCTTTCCCGAAGATGGAAGTCACAACAGCAGCGCCTCATGTGAGTGCCAAGACCACCTCAACTCGACCATTCTAGACACTGATCTTGACTTGAAGACAACATATGGCGGCGGCAGTAAAGTTGCTGTAAATTACATCAAAACGTTCCACCGCCATGTTGACCTGCCCATCCATATCGAAGACATCTCGGCATCAATGCCAAGGACAGAATCCCAATGCCTCGAAATCCGTTCTAACAACCAGTTCAACTCACCACTTCTACGTCTACCACGGGAACTCCGCGACATAATTCTTAGTTTCGTAGCAGATGATTCGCCTCCACCATTAGATGCTCGTCGTTCCGACCTCCCTTCTCTACTAAGCGTCAGCCATCAAATCCGAGACGAATTCGCCCAGATTTTCTATTCCCGGAAACTCATCATGGCTGGAGGTGCACCTTCTCCTTCTTATGAGAAACGTTTCTTCGAGGGATTTTGTGAAGGGCATAAGAAGTATGTGAGGAGGGTGCATTGGTTGTGGGATTCCTATGGGACTAAGGAACAGGCTATGAGTAGGGCGAGGGAGTTGGATGGGTTGAGTGGGGTCAGGGAGGGAACGTGGACGGTGGGCTATATTGATGGTTTCGAGGAAGGGGGAAGGGGTGCGAGGTATGTTAATGCTTTTGGGACGTTTAGGGTTGCTGGGTGTGTTTAGTGGAGTCGATGTGCGGAGTTTCTTTTTTGGTTTGAGAAGGAAATCGAGATATCGACAGTATGCAATGAGAAGGCCAGAGAAAGTATTAATGAGATTTGTCCTGTTCATCAGTGCAGGCACATCAGTACGTTCGCATCTCTTTGTTTGGCAGGGGTGGCGTGCCCAACGTGCCCGGTCTATATGTAGGCTGTTTGGTGTAATCGGAGCAGATGGGATAGCACAATCGTCTGCTTGTCGACTGGCGTAACGGTATCGAATGTCAGTCGTGAGCGATATCCAGGATTTCAATCCCGCGAGTGGATAGCAAAGAGTTCAGCGCCGGTTCGGTGTTTTGTCATTGTTGCCGCTGGCCCTGAGCAGGCTCTTTTGATCGACGTTTGAGTTGACGACCATCGTACGTCAGACTCTGCAAACATCTGGTGCAACGTCACACTGGGCGCTGTTCCGATCGTAGGATCCTTTTTTGAGGAGACCCTACTTCATTCCGTAGGGACAGTAGCGGTCCCAGAAGTCCAGCAAGCGCCAAAGGCCCGGGGAACACGTTCTGTACGGAAAGCTAGAAGACCTGAACAGTCAGCAGAGCTGCCAGCGCAAGCATTGAGCGCGAGGTCAGTACGTATGGCAGGCCCGCCGGAGCATTGCAAAAGGTCGCACGAGCCTCCTGCCCGGCGCTTCCCATGACCTCTGATACTGAAACGATCGTGATATAAATTCTTCAAGTCGTAGCAATCAAGTTTCTTCATTTCGTGGCAGCTGTCTGTCTGGGCTACCGAAGGCTGGCACTGTCTCGAGCCGCCATCACGGCCGAATGCTCGACATCATGCCTCATCATGCCTCTGCTCCTGGTTGAGAAGCAATCCCATTCCCATTGCCTTGCGCCATAGATACTGCATTATGCTCAGAGTATGCATTCCGAAACGAATCGCTTAGTCGCTACCACCGCCAACAGCTCGGGCTAAGGAAAGCGAGTGTCAGCCAAAGTCCATCAAAGCGCTGAAAACTGCGCTCAATATAGGTTGCACTCACTGTAAATGTTACCCGCGCTGTGACCGACAACCTTCTTGATGACACCCTTCTCCTCCAAGTCGTTAAGGGCCTTGCGCGCTAATGAGCCGTTGATCTTCAGTCTGTCGACGAGGACGGCGACGGTGATGAGGCGGTACGACTGCACATCCTTTTGCAGCTTCTCGTTGGTGTTCTTGTCGAGCACGACGGCGTGGTTGGCCTTGTCCTTGACTGTGAGAGAGAATCTGGGTTAGCGACATGTACAGTGCGGTGCTGTGCAGTATTTGGCGACGCGCGGTATCGTTGGTAATCGAATGGAGAGAGTCGTACCCTTGCCCTTAGACCACTTCTTCTTTTGCTTCTTGCCTCCGGTTGCTGCTGGCGCCATGATTGCTGTGTCTTGTGCAGTGGTCGGAGAAGTCGATGCTCAAAGCGAAGTATGTAGTGACCTCTCATTTTCGCGGGTGCCAAGCCAGGTGGGCAGCGTCACGTGGTGGAAGAAAGTCAGGCTCAAATTCAGGCTCGCAATCACATGCCACTAGCTCTATCAATCCAGACAAGTGTCTGTACAACCAACACGCGTCTCACTGATTGAGGCTCCCTCCAGCGATGCGATACGACAAATACCGATAGCAGAGATGTATCATCTCGTCAAGTCTCTCTATCTTCACGCCACCAGCAAGGAAGAATACTCGATTCTCCTGCTCGGACTTGACAATGCCGGGAAAACGACCCTTCTCGAACAGATCAAGGCATTGTACAACCCAGCGCATGAAGCGAAGCTGAAGACTGTACCGACAGTAGGCCAAAATGTCAGCTTGATCGACTTGCCCGAGCTTTACTTGCGCATCTGGGACGTTGGCGGACAACATTCGCTGCGAAATCTATGGCACAATTACTACAGCAGCTGTCACGCGATTGTCTTCGTCATTGATAGCACGGACATTGGCGACGCCGATATTGCACGGCTCTCGGAGAAAGGCGCTTCAGACGACGAAGGAAGACTAGGAGAATGCAAGTTGGTATTGGAAGATGTGCTTCAGAACGAATCGGCCGAAGGAGTGCCCGTGCTGGTACTTGCGAACAAACAAGATCGAGAAGACTGTGTGGAAGTCGTGAGAATCAAAGAAGGCCTGGTCAGGAAGGTATTCGAAGGCGAGAAAGGACAGAACGTGCGAGACAGCAGAGTCCTGCCTTTGAGTGCCTTGACTGGTACTGGAGTCAAGGAAGCTGTCGAGTGGTTGTGCTCGAGAGTGAAATGGAACAAGGAAGCCCGGCCGCCTGTCATGCGCTGAGTGGTACATCTTCATGATTGCCTGCCAAAGTCCCATGTCTTCCAAGGAGGAAGGCGCATGAGAAAGTTGCCTTCGAAGGATCATTGCTTGGGCGCATTATGGCATTGCCGTTGACCGGGACTCTGGCTACCTTGTGATCGCATTGCAATGCAACTGGCGCCGCGTAACATGCTCAGGAGAGAGTCCAGTATCAGCTTGTCTACTGGAATGAAAACAGCGAGTCGGATGGTGCCTCCCGCAAAGAACGATGTGCCTGCCAAAAGCAAGGCCGTCTGCAGCCAGGCATCGAGAGCTGCCCACATTGCTCGACTACACGCAGACATTGAGGACGGTGCAGAGTGTTATACAGCTGCGTCAACGAATGTGCGGCTGGGAAGGCCTCGCAGCGTGAGACCAGCGCGCAATGCTTAGCCGTTGAACGGGCTACACCAGGCCGCACCTACCTCGATCGCATTCGGCATGCAGTAATGTCACACGCGAAGATATCCGATGCTTGATCATTTCCAATGGAGAGTGAGACAGTGGCTCCTTCATCTTTGATTGGAGCTAGCATGCGTCGCGCTAAGCAATGTTCGAATTTCTGGCGGTGCTAGCCGACATCCTCCACCTTGGCATGGATGAGCACCGGATGGATTTACGAATGCTCATTCGACCTCGCAGCTCGCAGGTCATGGATCCTGGTATGAGCACCTTAAGCACAGTCGGTATGCGATACTTGATCTGCCATGGAGATTATATAGTCTGCTGAAGACTCAGTGTGCTGTCAGGCTGGTCGCTGTATGCTGCAAGTCTCCTGCTATGCTGACCTATGGCGGTCATCGCGAACCTTCAGGACACAGTCACACACTCCTTCTTCTCGTGTGGAAGGAATGCTTGTAGACAAAGAACATCGCCAAAATAAAGCTCTACTTGCGAGTTTTGATCCTGCCTGCTTTGTCCATTGTGTGCCCCAGACTATTGACACCTGCAAGCGAGCTTCCTCAATTCAGGATGTCAGCAATCTAACCCGTCGATCATGTCTAACATCACAGCACGACTGTGAAACTGTATTTCCTGAATAATACATCATGGAGAAAGGTGGCAAAATGCCAGCTCGCCTGGCAATTCCCTCACGGTACCACTACAACCACAAAACCGACTCACAAGCATCTCTAACACCTTGGCCCTAGGAAACAAGTCTCCCGCTACCACGACTACGACCCATCAACCGACACCGAACCCGGAACCCCCGAACACGAAACTTTTCTCCAATCTCGAGCATCTCGAATTTTGAATCTCTGGAAAATCTGCGTTCTCTTCATATCTTTACTCCTAGGTTTACTCCTTGGGTTCCTTTCATGTGACAACATCCAGACCCTGTCCCCGCGACGAGACTGTGGAGCATCTATACCCGAAGCAATTACAAAAGGTTGCGAATTCGATATGCTGTCGAATGCCTGGATTCCAAAACGCTGTTTTGAGAAAGCAACGGAGAGAGAGTTCCGGGATTGGGTTTGGAGCCATGAGAGACTAAAACATCAATTTCCATACTTCAGTGATTCGGAAGGGAAAGATTGGGTTTCTCATGAAGAGATTCTTTCGAGACATTTAGGTGAGGTGTGGACTACGGAGGAAGTTGGATTTGGGTGGTGTGTGTTTTTGGGGAAGAGGGCGGGGAGGTTGTTAGAACAAAAAAAGAAGGTTGTGGTGGGTGGGATGAAAGAGGTTATGGAGCAGTGTTCGAGGGTGTTTTTGGACGACATGACAAGGAATTCAAGTTCGGTGAGAGATTTGGGGGTCTTGAATAGAAAAATTCAGGTTGGGTTTGGAAGTTGTTGATGATACATGGTCACGAGGAATCTGCAGTAACGAAGCTGAGGCTGTTTCTGGATACCTCTATGAAGAGGTTATTCGTAAGCAGCAGTGTGCGCGCTCTGCGCTTGATTTCCGAAACTAGACTGCTGTCTGCGACCTACGGACCTATGCTCGTGCTGTATAGCGGAGTTATCCATTGCGACGATTTCCCCTGATGCTGGCCAGATAGTGGATGAACAATCTATGTTGAGGGCTTGGAAGTCACCAATTCCGTTCTCTCAGCCATCGCATCGCTTTTCTTGCGTAGATTTTGGTATCAGATAGAAGACATGCAATCAAAATTCCCCATCTCAAAGGCAATAGCAAGAGGTAGCTCGTCCAGCGAACCAGAGGTCGAATGCAGTATTTGTCCAGCAACGTCTCGCTGATATAACTGTTCCAGACATGTTCACTCACGAACCAGGCGCCGAATATCAACTGCAGCGGAAAGGTATAGACCCAGCTGAAATGCCATAAGAGTCTTCGCGTGACGACTCGATAGGTCCATCGTGACCAAGGCTCCCGTGGTCGAATGTGGAGCCAGATATCATGAAGTTGTCGAGCGGCTTCCTGACCATTCCTGGCTGGATTGAGTTTGAAAGTGCTCAATTTCGATGCCATCTCACTCGTGCAGATGTCACATTGGTTCGTGGCCCTGTTGAGATTCTCCAAAGGCTGCACCCTGCAGGTGCCAAAGTCAAGCTCAATGGCACATATGTCTCTATCTCTGGACCAACTCCTGGCACGTTTCTGATGCTGGCAATTCCATTGAGGCACCACCAGCAGTTTCAACACGCCTATCGCTGCGCTAGGTCGTTTGCAAACCCAAGTCTTGTAATGTCGATTCGATCTAGTACCGTTGCAGTCATCACTCAAGTCATCGCCAACCCGCAAGAGGAACATGTTGTTTCCATAGAAGTAACGCAGACTTTCGTTTCGGATTACAGGGCATGTCTGAGTGAGGGCGATGAGGCGAGTTCGCTGTGATGGCGTCCCTGCCGAGTAGGACGGGTTTGTCAGAGCGAAGAACCCGGGCCACTAGATGCAATCAGATGCGTAGAAGTGCAGAGATCCTGGACCCTCTTGAATTGCCGTTTCATACGTCCAGATAGTTCCAAATCCCACGTCGAATATATTACCTGTCGGTAGAACGAGTCCGTAGATGCGATTGCGTATCTCTGGAGGAAGCCGGAGGAGAGGATTGGTACTCCGATTGTCGAAACGACTGGCGGGACTCATTGCGTATCGTCGCGAGGGAGATTGCAAGCTGAACCAGCTAGTGTACATGAGACCGACCTTGACCTCAAGTAATTAGTGCAGCTGAACACGTATGAGTTGTTGGTCGTTCCAGCTCCGCATCCTTTGCCGTAGGAGCTGCAGCCTTGTCGTTCTCGCATCAGGCATGCATAATGCGGTCGATCGCCTCTCGCCAGGAAAGGACTTAGGCGCGCCAGAACGATCTAATCCCGCGCGCTGGCTGTATTACGAGGTACCGAACCAGACCAGAAGCGCATGAAAACGATATGAGGATGACGACCTCGCGTTTGCTGAAGCCTATCATTCTGCTAGAAGGCTGGAACTGTCGCCGCAACTTTGCTCTCCAGTACTTTTCCAGCGTCGTTCTTATACGTGGCAATTTGAGATCACGACGGAGTTCGTGAATTAGATGGACAAGGGCCTTGGCCGTGTTTGTTCCATGCGTCTGCGTATTCCTCAGCATGTCATGCTTGATGAAATGTGTTACGACTTCATGCCAGCACTCCTGACAATACTTGTCATACATGCCATCATCCAGACGATTGTTAATCACTTCCAGTCGTCCCTGCTGCATATCGAGCTGAAGTGCCGGTCGTCCATGTCGAAGGTCGGCTGGCCACGTTCCATCCGACCACGGACCGTGCTCGCAATGTCGGTCGATGATCAGGTGCAATCTCAATACTGAAATAGCTTCGCGAGGTCGACCAAGTATCCAGGCATCAAAGTTCCAATGTGGTAGACGTTTATCATCGCAATTCAACGAGTCGCCAAGAGCGAGCTGGAAAACGTTCGACCCGTAGAAGTGCCTGATAGCCTCTGGTCTCAAAGCATGACAGATTCGTGTCATGGCCATGCAATTGACTAGTGCTCGTCTTTCGCTGGCAATTCGATCAACCGTATGACTGTGTTCTCGATCCAGCTTAACTTGGGGATGAAATTGATACGGGACGTATGGCAGCCGAAATTCCTGACACATGTCAAAGCATTTGACGGATAATATCTCCGCCACCCTATCCACCATTAGACAGAATGCTTTATTCGTTGGCATGCATAGTGCATAGATTTGATTTCGAATTTCTCCTGGTAAGGTGAAGAAGCGCACCAAGAATGGATTCTGTTCGTTCGAGGCATGCTTGGCTTGGCGCTGGTTTCTCTCTTGGCTGTTGCGCTTCGGAAAGAGATGCATCTTTGCTCATCAAACACCAATCGAAGACCATGTCTAGCCTTCTGAGAGCCATTTATCTATCCTCCTCTGCCCATGAAAGTGCAATGGCATGAGGTATGCCACGCAATCGCTACCGTTCTCGTTCTCGCATCAGGCCGCTCAAGCTGTGCCGCAAGACCTGTATGGTATATAGCGTTTCGCTGCTCTGATCAATGACATGTTTCTCCGGTCGAGGGGACTCAAGAAAAAGCTGAAGTCGCTGCACTCCAGACCTTTCAAGTAATGTCCTCCAGATCTTCCGGCTGGGCGTGCTGCGACACCCAAGGTGGTGCTCCAGGTATTGCTTGAGCTGGCTTTGCTGGTTCTTCCTCCTCAGCTCCGGACACCTCTGCACTTCTAATCGGCAGTGGCTGTTCCAGGTCTGGTATCATTTGTTCGTCGCCGTCGCGATCGCGCTCCTCAACGCCGCTGTCCTCCCTCAGCTTGGCAAATTTTGTCGCAAGAGCCTCTTGTTGCGCTTCCTTCACAGCGACCAGTTTGCCGTTCAGCTCTTCCCAGTCTGGATTCCTCTTCTTGATTGCATTTCCCCGCTTCTTGCTGTCAGCGATCTTCTTTTTCAGCTTCTCAGCATTCTCATCGGCTCGCTCCATTCCCTTCTGCTGGCGGAGCTTCTGAGCTCTTGTAAGCTGCTTTTTCTTTTGCTTTTTCTGAATGCCTGAATTCTGCGCGCTGTGTAGCCATGGCTTGTAGTCGCTTTGCTCAGCAGGCGTCTTGCTTGTGAGCAGGTCTTTAGAGGGTGGTGCTTCACCTCGACGGGCAGCGCGAGAGTGCACTGAGACTTCTGTGGAGATGTCAGTATCTATGCACACTCCTCCGTGACGGTATATCTACCTCTCTTCTTTGTCTTGGCCATTTTCACAATGCTGAAAAATGGCTGTGATTTCTCACGGAAGTGTCGATTCCAGAAAATGTCAAGTCGAAGCAAAGCTCGGCTCAAATCCGGCCGAAGTATTTCCGCTACTCCTCCTCCCTTTGCACTTGCAGCCTGTGAACTGACCTGACCTTTCCTTCTTGACGAGATACTCGACACGAACCTGGAAGTCAGCGAAGCTTGTGGTGATGGATGACCGTAATGAGCACTTCATAATTCCAATACAAACCGGCTGGAACTTCAGGTACTGGGCCAGCATCGATGATAACACGGCCATGACTTGAGCGATTCACACAAATGGGATGCCGGTGCATGTAGACCGAAGCTTGCTATTCTAACGAGCCGGGACGCGTACTGGTGCTCGTGAATGGTCATCATCATTGGTATCTAGCTGGATGTGGTATACAGAAATCGAAGGGTCTGGCGCCCACCCAAACGCCGCGACAAAGAAACGGTCCCACGCTATGGACCGATGATATGCAAATGCTCTCGCAGGATACGGCAGAGCCTCAAAGCTTTCATCTACCGTCAACATCCCATCCTGTTCAAGCCTCATGAGACACCTCCGCCCTCTAGGCTTTCTATTCGAAGATGGCATCATGCTCGAATGTACTGCTGCTGCCCCTCTTGTACACAGCGTCAGCATCGAATTCGGTAGTGCCGTCTCTCCTGTACACAGCATCTGAGAAGCAGCAGAGTCAGTTTTAGCACTTCCAGCTTGGTTCTCTACAAGAAGTCATACCGGCATCAAACTCGGTCGTACCATCCCTCCTGGTCTTATAGACAGCATCAGCATCGAACTCAGTGGTGCCGTCTCGTCTTGAAAGTGCATCGGATGCTTGTGTGTTGTCTGTGATGATCTTTAGCTGAAGAAACTCTGGAACATCGAAATCGGCATGTTCTTACGGGGTTCAATGACGACCGGCGCGGCCATGGCCACCTGGATCAGCGCAAGCGCAAGCATGAGGAAGTTCATGATGGGCGATTCTTGTTGTGCTGTTGCTTGGCAAGATTGTTTGTTGCAATGCCTAAGTCGGACGGTGATTGTGAAGATGGATGTTCAAACGGAGCGTCGGACGATGCAGAAGATACATAAGACATGCGGACCGCCAACATCTAAAAGTCTTATCTGAATAGCTCTCCCTCTAGCCGACCTTGCCAGGATGGCAGCCTCTACCCACAACCAACTGGTTACATCGCCCTGATCGGCAGAGATTGCGCTGACACGGCCCCAAACAAAGATATAGCGGGTGTCCACTACCCAACCAGGAACATGCGTCTGGAGCGCGTGGCCATCCCGCAAGGTCTCAAATAACTTCAGAGGCTCACCTACCTTGTTCAGCTTCTCCGCACGCGTAGTCGCATACAACAATGTCAGGGTTCACCATATTTCTCAACGGCATCCTTCATCAGGAACACACAACGGAAATCTGAGCGTCCGCGTGTCGATGGCGTCAAACGAGCAAAGCCGATCATACCGATAAAAATATCCCACCGAACCTGTATGTGGGTATGGTGTAGCTTCGCTGGACGAAACAGGCACAAATTGTTGATTACGACCAATAGCTGAGGCCGAATGATGTTGATCCTTCGGTGTCGATCAAGCACAATTCGCCGTCACCAAATCCTTCGGTGCACAGGTGTGCAAAAGTCCCTGACACAACATCCATCCGATGCAAAAGCTACCAACCAGAAGCTGAGAAACAGCCCGAAGGGTCCAGGAGGATCTTCCGAACGTGCCGATCTGAAGGATCCTTAGACTTCGCACCGTCCCGCTTTATGCTTCTCCAGCAGCGTGCGGCTATGTCCAGCCACATGGTCATCAAACGGGTTCGGCAATGTTAGGGTTACTGCTCAGGGCTCGAGCTCGCGGTGCGGGCAAGAGATGCAGTGGCAAGACTGTGTAGCAGGTATCTCAACATGCTAGGCATCGAACATACTGCACACACAGCAAAGATGGAGCGCGACGAGGAGATGCCATTCCTCGAGAAGGAGGAGAGAGGCAGACGTTCAGAGCTGGAAAGTGAGCAACCAGAACTGCCCACATGCCAGAGAAAACAGCAAAGATGGCTATGGATATCTGCCGTCATGAACGCGATACTCTTCAAAGCATGCCTGTTTCTGGTGTTTTTGCTGGCATACAAGCAAACGAATGAGGGCACATCTACAATTCCTGAATCATACTGTAAGACACAAAGCCTTAATGCTCTCGCTACAATCGTTTCTAACACTCCGCCCAGCTCCTGTCAACAACGCAATTGAATACGAGTACCGCCGAACAATCGCAAACGACACAACGATGGTCGGACGACCAAGTCCAGCCTGGGAATCCCGCATGTCAACCCTGCTCAACAACACCTTGCTCTCAATTTCGCAGACCGAACTCGACCTTGCGAACACAACCTCCATACCGCTCCAATCCACAAATCCAACCCAATATGCCGGCGGCTTAGGCATCGCACACAACATCCACTGCGTGAAAAAGCTCAAACAGTTCCTCTACTTCTCTCACTTCTACCCAGATGTAGAGGTCGGGAGTTCACATTATGACTACTTGCAGTACCATGCGGATCATTGTTTGAATTTCATACTGCAGAGTATGATGTGTCATATGGATACGAGTTTGTATACGCTTGTTTGGGCGCCTGGAGAGGATGGGAAGACGATGGTTGTTAAGCATAGGGAGCCGGGGCTGCAGAAGTGTGTTAATTGGGATAAGGTTAAGGGGTGGATGGAGGCGAGGGCGGTGAATAGTGAGATGATGGTTGGACCTGGATGAATAGATACCCCTTGCAGCGAATGATGAATTGTTTTCAAAGCTTCTTGGCTCAACTTACCTGTACCAATTTGAGCGTGAATGTGATTAGCTTGAATCTTTCCAACGAACAGGTTCTTCATGGTCTGCTAGTGACACTTTCACCAACATGCCCATCGCAGTCTCCTATGTGATTGGAAGTCATGCATAAGGTCAGCGAAACAGTGCGCTCTCGTCTTCAGTTACCTTGCCTTGTCGCAAATCTCTCTGGTCTTTTCGTTTAACAGGGACATTCTCAAGCTCCATCAGTATTAGAGAAGCTGGTATTCAACTCACGGGAAAGATACCGCAGGCTCTGCTTGGATGGTTTCACATTCATCAAACCATATCATTCAAAATCGCTAAAGTAGCTATCACAAGTTCAAAGATCACAACACCTTCCCATCCCTTTCATTGCCTACTCCCACTCAAAAGGCCCAACATTCCCCGGCTGATCATGCGGAACAACGTAATCCTCCAGCGGAGCAGGAATTCTACTTTGATCCGCAAAAGCCTTGAAAGAGTCCCAATTCACACACTTCCTCTCATGACCAGTGTATCCGTGTAGACCTGTAGGAGCTTCGGCATCCCAGACAACGGTGTTAAGCGTCAGATCTGGTTTGCACATTACGCCTTGACGCAGGACTTCGAGGCAGTGCTCCCAGTGTGGAACTGTGAGACGACCGGAGTTGAGAAGGTCGGGGTAGTGTTCTTTGTAGTTCATTTGGTACATCCGTTTCTGGGTAATTGTTAGGGTGAAGGTCTATAGAAGGTATTGATCGGATTGATACTCACCAAGCAGTGGAGTTGATGAAAGACTTCGTAGTATCCGACGTAACCTTCAGAGTCTTTGACTTTTACCGAAGTCTTGTTCATTGTGCGCATTTCTCGTTTGGAGATTTCGACCATGCTCGCTGATCAAATACGTCAGTGATGATCGATCGTTATGGATTGTTGGTTGACTTACGTGCAAGGAGGTCAGACCAGGCTTCGTCCACTTCTCGTCGAGGCAGACCAAGGAACGGACTGTCTTCGGGTTCCAGATCGAGTGTCCTGATTTCATGCTTGATGATGGAGTGAGCAGGAGCTGTGATGCTGTGTCAGTTACAATTGAGATGGTGTGTTGTGCTTTACTTACAGTATGGGTCTTCGACTTCATCTCGGGCCAAGGATACTTTGCTTGTTGTGCTCGAGGTGTTTCTCGTACTTGGCACTTCGCCATAGGTGTTGAGCACGAAGAGTCCGACATTGGCAGCGATGAATGCCGCGTGAATGACAAAGAGGATATAGTGAAATGTGCTCAAGCTGGTCCATGTCCGTCGTTTCGGAGTGTTTTGCGGAACATACTCTTCGTCGACTGTTTGAAGGAAAGGCTTCTCTTCATCGTGCTTGGTAGTCGCCATGATCAATTGATGACTAGTAGTGATTGATCGATTGACGATTGTCGGACACTTCGCTCAATGCTCGCTCAGGTCTGGACAACAACGTGGGTGCTACAAGATCATATGCAATGCCCTCGTGGCTCCTAGGGCATGCCTTCTCCACCATGATCTCTCAACTATACCTTGGTCATGCTCGTGTAACGCCAATGGAGCTGGTCCAACAATTCTGCAGGGTACACCATTTTAGCAGCGATGATCTTGGCTGATCTTAGCAGAAGCCACATGCAAAGCTTAAAGAAGCTTACCCACTCTCCCGCGAAGGAAGCAGATCCCCACCACGACCAATCACAAGATCCAAAACAGCCCGAACAATGTGCCTCGTTTCCGGCTCTCGCGGTGAAAACCTGAGCAGTGCTGAGGTTCGATATTGCAGATCCTTTCAGCTGCCTCACCAATTTGTGCCAGCCTCGGGCAACGGAGAACAGCAGTGTGTGATCGACATGCATGCTCACCACTCAAGGCATAGAGCAGAAACTCTACAGTATTGCCATGTGGTGGGATTCGCATGGTTACAGCGCTTGCGTGCTGACAAGATACACCGGTAGACCGAGTAGTATTGCATATCGCAGCGAAGAGCTCTCGAGCTTAGGACTACAATTCCAACATCTTTCCCACGTGGAGTTGCTATTCTCATTCATCCTGCCGCTCTTCTGTGTCTCAATCCAGGCCTGTCGAACTCCTCTCAACTCAGTCTTTGATCGGATTGCCAATTCAAGATGGGTTATGTCAATTATGGCAGCGTGACTGCTGTTGGTATTATCTTCCCAGTCTTGGGCTTGATAGCCCTGGCGACACGATTCTATGCGAGAGTCAAGTACATGAACAGCAAATTCGAGGTCGATGATATTCTCGTCGTACCAGCAGCGCTGCTCACCGTCGCTGGTGGTGTGGCGATGATTCTTGGGGCCCAGATGAGGTTCGTGGGAGGCCACACTCTCGACGAGACCCAAGAGGAATTTCTGCACACGATGGAGGAACGCCAAATTATGTTGGAAAAGGTAAGTCGAAAGTACTGCTTGCGTAGGGTATGAGTGCTGATCATCCTGACCTTAGTTCGAATATGCTTTCTGGATTGGACACGTTCTGGCTATTGGCTTCATCAAGCTTACCTTCCTGTTCTTCTTCCGACGAATCTTCAAGGGCCGTGGCTTCCGCACTGTATTCGACTATGTCAACTGGTCCCTCATCGGACTCGTCACTATCTGGACCATCGCTTACGTATTCTTGGAGATCTTCATGTGCGGTCTGAACTTCGATGCGGCTTGGACGACGGTCTATGCTCTCCGACACTACTGCATGAACACCTTTGCGCTGTTGACGTCTTGTGCTATCACCAGCTTTGCAATGGACCTTGCCTGTCTTGCTGTGCCTTTGATTATGGTCAGCACTCTGCGCATGTCACTGAAGCGCAAGCTTCAAGCTTCCCTGGTGTTCGCGCTAGCTATCTTGTAAGTGTTCGTAGCTATTGGAGACCTCGACCGGGGCTGACTTCCTTTACCTAGCTCCGTGACTGCAGGTCTGCTCCGCATGATCGTCTTGATCCAGGTCCTCGAGAACAGTCTTACGTCTCCAATCATCGACCTTCTTGGCACGAAATTTGGAGTGGCAGACGACGAGGGTGTCATTTCATTAGTACTCTTCTGGACCTACGTTGAGATTGGCGTCGGTTTCCTGGTCGTGTGTTTGGTGGCTTGCGGAAGAGTCTTTGACGATGTCTCGACACCAGTCATTGCCAAGATCAAGTCTGTCGCATCCTCAGTCGCTTCGAGAGCATCTAGTGTGGCTTCCAACAAGAGCTCCAGCAAGTCGTCGATGTACTCCAACAGCTCGAATGAGAAGGAGGATACCAGCATTATTGCATCGACTAAGGTGGAGGTCCGGTCTGAGAAGCGATCGGAGGCAGACATCTCGGCTGTTCCAGACTGGCTCGTGGCGAGCAGAAGAGGAACTCTGGATGATATTGAGGTTGTGTGATGCGTCGGAGGCACGCACAGTTGTTTTGAAAGTTTTTGATACCCACACGTAGTTTTGATATTCCAAACGAATACTTGGATTGAGAACGCAGACCTAGTCGTCTTACCGCTGCGAACATAAAGATCTAGTCAGTCTCTTGAATTGTACTACAGAACGTAAAACCAGACACGATGTCAGTCAGCCATCAGTCCCGGGATCATTTGTGTTTGATGTTCAGTAAGCAATCTTATTGCCAGACGCGTCGTCCCGGGCCTGAGCAGTGCCTTCGATGCCAGCTGCCGCGTCAGGAGTGTCTTATTGATGCTATGTTGCGCCGGCAGTAACACCGTATTGGCGACGAAATTGATGGAAGTGATGGAGTGAAATGGTGGCCGTGAGAAATGGACGAAACGTCACTGGCTGGTCCGATTTGGATTTCGCCTGTGAAAGGGTCCCTTGTTTGCTTTGGAGCAGGGGGCTTGTGAGGACAGCAACACTTCTACCACGCATCTCCAGATTGCTTTCTAAGACACTTTAACACATGCGCCACCACCTCAGCCTTCCCTGCGACTTCTCAGCATATCTTCTCGAAAACCTTTCGCAGATGTCAAACGCCAAGAGAGCCTCGGATCATGGACCAACGACTACACTACCACCACAACCTTGAACCGCAGCCGATGCAACTATCCATATCGAACCCCTCGATCGCTTCCTCCATAGCAGGCACTGTGCTCCTCATCTATCTGCTGAATTTCATCCTTCAGTACTTCGATGCCCCAGTCTTGCCCTTGCAACAGATCATCTGGAATGCGATCGTCTACGTTATTCCCACGCCACTGCTCCTTGATCCTGCCCGGAGACAGGAGCTGAAGGCCAACGATATGCTTTCTCAGACACATGCTGCAAAAAGTGATGCTTTGCGAAGAATGCTGGGCCTTGGCGGAAATGCCATTTTGCAGAGTCTGCCGCAGGCCGGAGAGGCGATCGGGTTAGGAAGCGTTGGCAGGAGATTGAGTATGGCTGTTAAGCCTGCAGCGACAAGTAATGCGCCTGCTGGACTTGGAAATTGGGACAACAGCTGCTATCAGAACAGCGTGCTTCAGGCGCTGGCGAGTTTGAGAGGCCTGGAAAGTTGGCTACAGACGGCAGAACCCCCGGAAAGCGATGCAGACAGCACAACAAACACAGCACTTCAGCAACTGCTTGGAAGGTTGAGAAACCAGCAGAACAATGGCAGACACATTTGGACACCTGCAAAGTTGAAGAACATGAGCAGTTGGCAGCAGCAAGATGCGCAAGAGTATTTCTCCAAGATTATGGACGAGCTGGACAAGGAAGCAAAGCGTGCCATCGGAGCGCAAGAGGACAAGCCAGGACTGGAGACAATTGTGAAGCGTGACAGGAAGGGCCAGGAGCAGGAGTCGAGTAAGGCAGAAATGCAAGCGATGTCGATGCGGAATCCACTGGAAGGCCTGGTAGCCCAGCGTGTGGCATGCACGAGCTGTGGCTTCTCGGAGGGATACTCGATGATTCCCTTCAACTGCCTCACAGTCCCTCTCGGCTCGTCATTTGCGTACGACCTGGAGGATTGCTTAGATGAGTACACCAAGAGTGAAGACATCGAAGGCGTGGAGTGCCGGTGTTGCACGCTCATGCACGCGGCAGAGAAATTGCAGAAGCTCATTGCAGCGCCACCGACACCGCTGAAAGTTCTTGCGACACCTATTTTGGAGGCTCCAGTGAGCGACACCGACAGCTCGGATCGGACTGTACAGACGCCTGCGACCTCGCTATCACCACAAACTATGGCCCTGCCACCCGAGCTCCGCACTCAAATAGTCGCGCGTTTGCAAGCAATAGAACAAGCTCTGGATGAGGATGACTTTTCCGACAAGACTCTCAAGCAAGCATGTGCCATTCCGGCCAAGGCATTCGTAAACGCAACAAAGTCGCGTGAAGCGGTCATCGGTCGCATGCCGCATACACTGGTCATTCATATCAACCGGAGCGTGTTTGACGAGATGACGGGCATGCAGAGGAAGAACTATGCACAAGTCCGATATCCAATGCTGCTAGATCTGCGACCTTGGATGCTAGAAATTGGCGATGCACCTCCACAGTATGAGCTTAGTGCGGTGATACAACACTATGGACGACATGAGAACGGGCATTATATCTGCTACCGACGACATCCTGAAGTGAGACCTGAAGATGAGCTAGAAGGAGACTCTGCAACAGCGCAACCGAGCGAGGAGAAATGGTGGCGCCTGAGCGACGAAGATGTTTCAGCAGTCTCCGAGCAAGAAGTGCTCGATCAAAGTGGAGCATTCATGCTTTTTTATGAGCGACTTCCTTTGCACGGGCCACCGCAGCCTATCAGTGAAGACGTTGAAGATGCTGCTACCGTACCACTACCGCCAGACGAGGCTGCCGACTGGGACATGATCAGTGTCCAGCCCTCGACTGATGCAACGCCGTCGCTCGTGACATCCTCCACACAATCTGTGATGTCAGAGTCGGACATCGATACAGAAATTGATGAACCAGACCCGGAGGCAGTAATACCAAGTGCTGGAAAGCTGCCTCCTGTTCCACAGCAAACTCCGATCTTGAAGACTGCAGGCCCGGCGGTAATGGCGCTTCAGGATGACATGAAAGTAATGAACAGAATGATGAGAGTGTAAAAAGATGACCCTACAGCAGTGCAAGAGTGGCATCGCGTTCTTGGCCACGAAGTATTTGAATACGAATACGAATCAGATTCACAATGACACATACGACGCTCCTGCCGTCTGCCTATGCCTCTGGCCGAAGCTGGTCGGATGTTCCTCCTCTTCAATGTTTCTTTCGCCCTGTATGCGATGAACACGTACGGAAGATACGATGAAGCACTAGATCTCGTCCTCAAGAGGCAACTGGAGGCCACAACTAACGCGTCTAGAACTGCCAAGTACAACTCAAAATCACGTGGCTCGTTATAGCTTCGTGCCACTTCGCGCGAGTTTCTTCCTCACCAAACTCCCATCCTCCGGCACTGAGGGGTATGGGGTCTAGAACTCTAAAACAAATAGTAGCTCAAGCAATGACAGAATGGCTTTGACATACATATATTCCTGGGCGCGGGACGTGTTGGCATATACACACTCAGTCAGGATCGATACTTACGTTGATATTCTTTGACAAAGACTAACCCAAATCGCTATGGCATCCTTACCACCAGTCATCGCATGGGACTATCGTGCGTTCGAACACAAAAGCATATGCTTACAGATTTCACTGACCTTTTACAAGAGTTCGCCCCGAATGCACAGAAGTCTCGCAATTATCTCTACGCAACCAAAACACCATTCAAAGTCTGCGAACAACCATTCTTCATCCCACGTCCAATCCTTCGAAATCTTGGAATCACATACCGTCGCGTTCCAGTCTTGAGCATAGGCAAAGATGTCTTCCCGGACAACGCAAGCTTCATAGACGCAATGCAAAGCATCCTCGAGAAGCGAAGCAAAGGACTCAAGAGATCTCCAGCCGATCGATCATTTGAAGCTTGGGGCTACCGAAGTTTCTGGGTAGCTCTGCCTTGCGTACCAGTCGAGTTCAACAGCAAGCAACTACAGAACGATCGCAAAGATCTGTTTCCGCTGTTCGGCAGAGCAGACTACAGCAGATTGCAGACCAACGCTGCTTCAGAGCTGAGGTCCTTGATCGAGACTGTTGAGAATGACTTCCTTTCCGAGGGCCCTTGGATTGCCGGACAGGAATGTGGCCTGGCAGACATCCATGCCATGTGGATGTTGAAGTGGGCTATGAAGACTATAGATATGGAGAAACAGCCTGGTCTTGGGAGAGACGAGTGGCCTAAGTTCTACAAGTGGTAAGAGGAATACAAACTCAACATGCTTTCCCCTTAAACACCGCAATACTGATGACGATGTTCAGGATCGAAAGCATCCCTCACCACGCCCCCGAACTCGAAGCAAACGACAAAATCGACGAAGAAGAAGCCCGCAAGCTCATTTTCGGCTCCGAATACGCTATCCCAGATATTGGTATCGATACCAAGGACCCTCTACAGTACAAGGCTGGAGACGAACTTTATGTTGAGCCTACTGATGCTGAGCCGGGTCAACATCCTCAGCATGGTAAGCTGGTGGGATTGAACACGAATAAAGTCGTGATTGAGCTTGAGAACGGTTTGAGAGTGCATTTCCCGAGAATCGGATATATTATTCATCGATCTGCGGATTTGCCGGTCAAGAGTGTGGTTGAGAAGGTTATGGATGCGGTTGGATTGGGACAGTCGAGTAGTGTTAGTGCGGCTTAGAGTGGTTGTAGGAGGATAGAAGAAGATGTATTGAGATTGGAGAGGATTGACAACAATTCAGGACTGTCGTCAGGCTCGCATTGCTAAGCTAACATCGGTAGCCTTACTCGTTCAGGGTCAACATGATCAGCAAAACAGCATGTTTGCCTTAGTCTTAAGTCTTCTTGGACGCCTTCGAGCCCTTTGTGACTCGCTTCGCCTTCGTCTTGGTCGTACCTTTGCCTTTCTTATTCGGCTGAGCCTTCTTGCCCTGACCAACACTGTTCTTCGTAGCAGCTTCTTCCTGTTCGGCTTCTGCTTGCTCAACTTCCGGCTCGATCCACTCCTTCATCAGCGCAGCCTCCATAAAGCGCGCCCACTCAAGCGCAGCACTCCACTGCTCATCGGACCGATCCTGCCGGTAGTCATTGTACGCTGCGAAAGTCGCTTGCTCGATCTTAACGCGGCGGAAGCGGAGCATGGATCCGCCTGCAGGGTGATCTTCATCTACAGTGGCGGATAGAGTCGAAAAGGTTGAGTTATGAAAGACAATCAAGTTCTTCAGCTTACCCAGCTTCTTCTGCAAACGCTTCTCGAAGGCCTCGTCGGAGCTGAAGGGAGTGTACTCAAAGCTAATGTGCTGGATGGCGGCCACTTGAGCAGGGATCTGGAGTTCGATGAATCCCTCGAGGTCAACGATTTTGTTGAAGATGAAGGTGTTGTCTTGGAAGTGCATCAGCGCTGCCTCTTGGTGAATTTGGCGACAGACGCCGAGGAAGCTCAGGTTAAAGTCGGATGTGGACTCAGAGCTTCTGAAACATTTGCGGTGGCGTTGGTAGTAGTCTTCTCTGCTCTCCATGTTTTGGCATGCCTTGAGTGCACGCGCATCCTCGAGTTCTGTGGTGTGACGCTGACAGATCGTGCGAAAGAACTTGCGCTTGACATTGAGCGTGGCCTCCGATACGTTGCGAGGGTTGGATCCAGAGATGTGGATTTCCTTGCCGGCGACGACGAGGCGGTAGATACGGTTGCGTAACTCGGGTGGAATACTGAAGAGTTTGCTCTTTGTGGCATTCGTCTCGTAGCTGATTACTGTCAGTCGAGGCAGCATGAGAGATAGGGTCTACTTGCAGCTTCTGTAAGCCCTGCGGGACGCTCTCTACCGGCAAGACAGTTGTCTTTACTTTGCGCGACTTGAGAATGTAGTCGGTCAGGCTCTGGTCGTATTCAGATGACTCCTGAGAGGGAGCCATGATGCTCATGAGATGTCGAGTGCTGAGTATGGAGGCGTAGCCACAGATATGTGATGGTCTGAAGAAGAGTAGCAGAGGGTTGAAGCTCAAGTCTTAATACCAGGGAGCAGTGGGTCTAGGAAAGAGTCCGTGCGCGTTGCGAGGCGAGGCGAGCCGAAGAATTGCCCTCGAGTGAATGACCGCTGAGGTGAAGAGAGCGGCTTCTTATCCTGCAGACACAAGCTCAAAGAGCAGTTCAAACGAGAGGAGTGTGTGATCGAGGATGATGATCGATGCATAGTCTGTGGCCACGTGAGTTTTGCGTATTGCTGGACATGCAGGAATCTCAACGCGTGATGATATGCAGCCAGAAGCACTTGAGTTGCAGACCGTGACATGGTCTCAGTCTTCCCCAAGCAGAGAGTACCATTCTCCGACTTCAACACGAGCTCGAAGACCTAGCTCGCCTTCTCCCAACTCTTCCTCGGCTCCGGCAACCTGGCCTTCGTCTCACCATCATATCTCGCCAGCTCCACTCTCGCACTCTCCGCCTCTTTCAGAATCAAATTTCGAATCTCTGGGGTCCGAGGAATAAATCTCGCCTTAAACGGTTCAGGCCTCTGATTCTCACTAGCAGTATAAGCGAAAATATCAAGCTTGACCTCGTTGCCCTGTGAAAAGTCAACACTCATCCAGACCACGAAAGAGGTGAACTCACGTCTTCATCCAAACCGGGTTTGATCTCAAAAGCCCACAACAATCTAGCAGTGACAAGCCAAAGTCCCTGCTCAGCAAGCGGCTGACCACTACACTGCCTTCTCCCCCAACCAAAGGCCGCATGCCCCTTCTTGCTAGGATGAGGTCGATGCCAGTCACTACCCTCAATAAATCTCTCAGGATGAAACCCGTCAGGATCAGGATAATCTTTAGGATTTCGATGAATGGCCCAGATATTGCCAACAATCCATGTATCTTTCGGGATTTGATAGCCACGATATTCATCATCTTGGATTGGGGCGTGTGGGAGACCGCCTAGTGTGGTTACGGTTCTCCAGCGTAGAGTTTCAGCGGCGACGGCGGTGATGTAAGGTAATGAGTCTTCGTCAGACCAATCTGGGAGGCGAGCGTGGCCGACGACTCGATCGAGTTCTTTTTGTGCTTTTTTCTGGACTTCTGGAAAGACGCACATGGCTAGAATGAAAGAGATCATAGAGCTAGATGTTGTGTCAACTCCACCACCGATCAGATTCGCAGTCAGATTTCCCAGTTCTCGACCATTGATTGTTCCAGCATTACGTTCTTTGATCAGACGTTTCGAAAACAAATCTTCTTGCTCGCTTGTAGCAGCGGCTTCTTCCGTCATTTCTTGCCAAAATCTATTGAGTCGTTTACTTGCTCCATCAATTATCTTCGGGAGAGGATTGATCCAGCTTGGGAGTTCTGATAACCATGGGATGACTTCCATGATGGCTTGTCCAGGTATTACGGCATTGACGACTTCCATGAATTCTAGGGCTCGTTGAGCTACGGGATCATTTATGTCTTTGATACGCCGGCCCCATCCCACGATCGAGACGATAGAGCAGGAATAGCGCTCAATGGCCGGGACGTAATTATCTGGACGAGTAAGGAGGTTCTCGAGGAGAATTTTGGTTTCGGAGCTTTGGAAGTCGCGGTAGGCTCGGACTGCTTGAGTGCCTACTACAGAATGCTGGTGGTCATCTCGTTAGCTGCCAACACCATCTGGCCTTGATCAGCTTACGCTCAGCTTCCGATGCGTCCTCCATTGGTCATCATATTTCAAACACACTTGATTGTGGTTCGTGGTGTTGGTCATGTCGCCCATCATGACCATCCTGGGTCGTGAAGAATAAATGGTCGCTCTCTTTTCGAACATGTCAGAGACAGTCCAAGCATCGTTGCAGCAGATTACTGGTCGATATCCATTCCAAGGCGTGATCATAGGATTCTTGTAGACGTCGAATGACAGCTTTTCCCAACGACGCCAAGGCCGTTTCATGCGCATGTCAAGGTGGTTGCCGATTAATGGTAAGGGAAAGGGCCCTGGTGGAAGCTTTCTGCGCAGCCATAGAACTCGCAAGTAGTCGATCGAAAGCCATAGTATTCCAAAGATCGTGAGTGCTTTAGCGATCAGCCTGATCAGGCTCAAAATAGCGTAGACGGAATGGACTGCCATCATGCCACACCATCCGCTGGTTCCTTTGTACTTTTGTTCGAGCAATGGCGAGTAGCAGTACTCATATTTGACGAACGTACAGTCAGCGTATACAGGCATTGCACGGCTCGGAGCCGGACTTGACCTACATAAAATCGTATTTCGTATTGACCAGGAATCTCCACGTTCACATGTGGGAGCATCCCAGTAACAGCCACAACTCCACCTTCGGCAGTTGTGATGGGGTATAATGGCCGGAGCATTTTGTGCTCCGTGATTCGAAGTTGTTGCATGCCAAGGAGAAGAACAGGAAGATTGCAATGGGCAATGCACTGGTTCCTCTCATCTGTTTGTAGTAAGAACTGCGGCTGGGAGACTCGAGTTTGTGCCAATGAAAGCGTCAAAATGTCAGCTCGAGCTCGCCATGTGCAGGAGAACTTTATGCGTTTCGTGTTGTCGGGCACACTTTGAACATTGTGGTCGACAGTAGGCTGTCTTAGACAGTGCGCTAGCAAGTATTTGGCGTGCCTAGCAGCGCTACTTATGTCGAATCAGTCCCCACTGAGTGATCAAAAAGTGGACATCCATGAGATGGGTATCTAAGCATCAAGACATCAGCTTGCTGTGTACATTGAAGAAAGCGCTCACCAAGATGCAACGCCGCCGGTGCACTCGCACACTTGTATGCTCTCGCATTTATCGCTGTCCTCTGAAAAGTGGCCCATCCTGATCTTCCTCGTCAGCGAAGCCGAGCTTCTCGCCGACTTTCACTTTCTGGCCCTTCTCAATGCACCACTGCCACCCTCCTTTCCTCTTTGTGCCATCGCCTATGAATCCTTCATCAAAGCTAGGCCTCTTGCCCTTTGGAGCTTCGAACACCATCACAATGGTGCTGCCCAATTGAAAGCCTCCCATCTCCTCTCCTTTACGTAGTGCATGGCCACCAAGTACAGGTGAGGCGGAAGTATAGGTAGCCTCAGCATAGCCGGAGTACGGCTCGCCTCTGTCTGCAGCCTCCTCCGCGGCCTTGTCAGCGAGAGTGTCAGTGAGCAAGCTGTTCGTCCTCAGTTCTTTATCGAAGTTGATGACGATGGAGCCGACATTCGTGGCACCAACAGGCGTGTAACTGAAGAATCCATATTTCCATCGGCCGAGCAGTACAACTCTCTCATTCAGTGTGAAGAGACCCGGTAGGTTCTTAACCAGAAAAGGGCTGACACTGTACAGTTCACCGGCAAAATGTCTTCTGCTTTCCACAACCCACGAAACAGGCGAGTGGAATCGATGGTAGTCGCCAGGTGCTAGATAGACAACGCAGTAGTATAGCGCTGTCGGCACTTCCTTCGCAGCCGGATAGTACCAGGGTCGTGGCGCATTCGGTCCTGTTTCCAAGTCCTTTTGCACTTCCCTTTCGGATGAGCTGGATGATCGAGTTGACTGATCAGACAATGATGCTGGAGGGGGTAACTCGTGGTCTCTAGATCCGCCTTCTCTCATTTGTGGATCTGCGTTCTTCGGGTCGGGATGCTTAGGCTTCTTCCACCAAGATCTGCCTCTTGGTGTGGAGGCAGCTCCAGACAGCAAATTTGGCAAGGTATAGGAAATGCCATTCACGCGAGCAAATTCCTCGTCTTCGTGAATTGACTCCTCGTCGCCAGATCTTGATCGCCCTTCTGACGGCTTTGGAGCACCTTCAGAGCCGGCGACGTTGCTTGTAGCTTTGCTGGAAGGTTGCTGTCCAAGCAGTGAATCCACGCTGTACGTCACGCCCTTGACCTGCTCGACTTCGCCGTGCTCGATCACGCCAAATTGCACAATCCTGCCGTCTGCCGGCGAAAGGAGCGCATTTGGATGAGGATCCAATGGTCGCACGCCAGGCTTCAATGTGCGATAGAAGAATTCCGACAGGTTCTTATATGTATGCAAGTCCGGCTCCGACACCTCGTCAAAGTTGACACCAAATACCCAGCCATATAGCTTAAAACCCGGTACTCGAAAGTAATATGGTATATCGATGCTGTTGAACCATCCCCACCATCTGCTCAATGCCTTGAGCGGAATGGTGCTCATAATTTGTACACTCCATGGTCCCGATGGACGTATTCGTTCTCTGCGCTTGGGCGAGCCTAAGTCTCCCCAGTCAAATTCGTCTTCTGGATCATCTTTGCTGCGACGCCATGCTTCCTCTTCTCTCCTTCGTTCTCGCTCGTTGATTCTGTAGAACTGGAAGGCACCTAGAAAGGCAATGCCAAGGCCGATGGGAATCGGCTTCCAGACTATCGGTGTGCTTCGCCATGCTTCACCTAATCTTGCTCGGAAGGAGGACTTACGATGTTCCCGCTGCTGCTTGAATGTGGAGGAGAAGGGTCGTCGCTGGTATTGTGGCCTCGCGCGCGGAGGAAAACTGCGGAGAACAACGCGATATTCGCGTGCTATAGTCGGCGACATTGTGGCGGACTGTCTCTATGCCATCTCGTGCTCTAGATCCTCCTCCCAGTACCGAAATCTATGAAGCCTGAGATGAGCCTGTTTCCTGCTGTGAGAACTGGTCGGCTAAAGGGAGTCGAGATGGATAGCGGCATTACGTCACGCATTTAGAGTTCGGTGCTGCAGGGCAAGTGAAGACAGCTGTAGCTTGACCTGCATGTGAATACACCAAACACTGCCATACTGTACACGCCTCTTTCTAATAATCAGGCGTGTTAGCTCAGTATGGTCCTTCTGATATTAGACTAGCGACCACGACGATCCACTCACTCTCGACACCATGGCACCTCCCGCCGAGCCTCCCAAAGTGATCACTCTAAACATCAAAGTGCCACCAGGACATCTCGCTGATGGCGTGGACGAATTTTCCTTAGGCAACGAAGTGCCCGTCAGCCAAACGATCGGTCAAATAAGACAGCGTCTATCACAATCACTACCATCGAACCCTGCTCCAGAAAGGCTTAGAATACTGTACGGAGGGAGGGCGTTAGTCGACGATGAGCAGACACTGGGTGACGCGCTGAACGTAAGAAGAGCCCCGGAACAGGTCAAATACTATGTGCATTTATTGGTCAAGGGCGAAGGAGCTGCCAATGCGCCGGTACCGCGTGCTTCTTCTCATAGAAGAGGCGTGAGCACACCTGTCAGATCCGCTAGTCCGGCACAAGCACAGCAGCCTCAAAGTCAAGGCCCTCCCCTACCACCACAGCCGGTCCATAACGTCCTACATGGAGTCCACCATCCTCAACATGCACATGCCCGTCAAGCCGCCCTCTTCGCTCAACACCAGCAAATGCAGGCGCAGTTGCAACAACAAGCTCTTGCGCAGCAGCAACACGCGCTACAGATGCGGCAACAGCAGATGATGGCGCAAGCTCAGCAGGGAAACACTCCGGGTCAAGGCATTGCTCCTCAGTCGCTTTTCAACATCGCGCAAGGTATTGGCGCACCGGGGCAGCCAACTGTCAGGCCGCAAGGACAGGATCTCACAGGTCAAACCGGCCCTCCTCAGGCAGATGGTGCTGCTGAAGGAGGACACCACCCTCGTTCTACCAGTCTAGCACCAGATCATCAGCCGCTACGCAGCATCTCGCAGCCGCCTCCTCAGCCCATGAATCGAGGCATGCACATTGAAGGTTTCGGACCGAATGGCGAGCGTGTGGTGATTCACCAGCAAAGCTTCGGCTTCAATCCCATGCAACTTGGTAATCCTGGTCTACCTAATGTCCATCATGCGCCCATGGGACTTCCACCACTGCCCGGAATGCCAACACAAAATCACGCTCGTGGGAATGGTCCGTCTGCACTAGACCAAGCTCGCGACAATATTGTTGAGATGCGTCGCATACTAGACGAGATCAGAGGCCAAGCAGACACGGATGAGGGTCGGAATCGCATTGAACAGCTAGAGCAGAGGACGCAGTCACTGAACGATTACATCGATCCTTTACACCTTGGAATCTCGGCGCGAAACCGAGCAGGTCCACCAAATCCTGCCCTGCAGACGTTGGCCAACGCTACTGGAGCGCAAATAGCTCGCTCAAGTTCGCAACCACCGCTGGGACAGCAACAGACATGGCAACAACGCGCACAAGGCATACGCCAGTCACAGCAACACAATTTTCAACCTTCACAGACCAACGATGTGACTGCTTACCTGCTGTCGTCGCCCACGGGTCCTCAAGCAATTGTATTCTCGCCTCAGCACGGCACTTTTACAGGTGCTCGCCTGCGAACAGGCAGATCTGTGCAAGCTGGTCTACAGCCGACACCCACGACGCATTCATCAGATGCAGCAGCCGCCGCTAACCCACAAGCACAACCAAATCAGCCTGCTGTCCAAGGACAACCCGGTGCTGCACAGCCTGCACCAGGAGCTCAAGCTCAGGTGGCGCCGGCGCAACCAGACCCCTTAGGTCCCATGGCGCCGCTCATCAACCACATGTGGCTACTTTTACGCATTCTCATTTTCGCATACTTTCTGCTCGGCGCTAATCTAGGCTGGAGGAGACCATTGGCTCTCATCGCGATAGGTGTTGGGTTCTGGTTGATGAGACAAGGTTTGCTGGGCGATGGCGCTGTCGTCAGAAGATGGTGGGACGGCATTGTGAATGATGGTCGGCCAAGGCCGGCTCAGCCGCTACAGAACATCGAAGGCCAACCGCCAGCTCAACAGCCGGGTCAGCCTGCCGCAGCAGACGCTCGACCTGGACAGATGCCGACTCCCGAACAGCTGGCCCAACGTCTGATGGACGAAGATCGAAGACAGCGTAATGAGCGACTCCAATGGCTGCGAGAATATCTTCGTCCTGTGGAAAGGACCATTGCTCTACTGGTCGCAAGTCTCTTCCCAGGCATTGGTGAGGCATATGTTCGAGGTCGTGAAGAGGAGGAGCGAAGGAGGAATGAAGAGGAGATGGCAGCTAGGCGGCGAGAAGACGAGGAGCGACAACAGAGGGAGGAAGAAGAGAAGAAGAAGGCGGAGGAAAATGGTGCGAATAGCGAAGACAAAGAACTGCCATCAACAGATGAAGCTGTGGCGCCCGCTGCTGCGGATGCACAAGATGCGCAGGAAGGCTCTGCGGCCGAGACTGCAATCAGACAGTCATTCGTTAATCAGTAAGGGCATTAGAGACATACGGCTCCGGGTTCGTGTGGCATATGTAGCAAGACAATTATTCTGCTTGTCTCACCCGCCTTCCGGCGTCCGGAGTAATAAGTACCTGTCGAGAGAGTCAATGTGGAGGCATTTCTTCAATTTCCGAATCTTGCTTGCTCGTCTGGTGTCTACGATATGATCTTCCGACGCATTTTCCGGTGGATCTTGCGCCAGCTCATCCCAGACTTCGACAAGAGACGTTTTCTTGGTTACGGACTAGAGGACCTAAGGAGGCGCAATGATCAAGACCATTAACCAAGGCAGCATTCCGAGTAGGTAACGGCCTCGGAACCTCACGCTGCATGAGCTGTAAACACTTTTGGCCTACTTTGTATCTTCACTTGCAGTTGGTGGTGAACGATGTCCCTTCACGTCTTGGCAAGTGAATCCTCGGTTTTCCTTCGCCTCACCCTTCGAGCAAAACTTACAAAGCCTAAGCTTTGCTGTTCTCTCGCCTCCTTCCAACATCAACAACCGCTACGTCACGCGCTTTTGGGATTCGAAGTAGTCAACCAAAGCATCCGCGACATCTCGACTGCCAAGCTTCCTCGAAAGCGCTCACCCTCTCTACGACAGAAGAACCGATACTATGTCGACACAGCAAGACATCAATATGACAGCTGCTCCGAGTCGGGCCGTTGCCACAATGGTCCCTGCCGCAACCTCCAAGATTCACCTTTTCGACCTTCCGGTTGAAGCCAAGCTTCAAATCCTGTCAAAGCTGTCAGCCAAAGAGGTACAACGCGCACGTCGGACTAGCAAACATGTCCGCGACTTGATTGACAATCCGCGGAACCATTCCATGTTGGTCGCGCCGATCGAGTTGAGAGTACTCCGGGCTATTCGAGATACGTTCGACCGCATTGTCGAGTTTGATCCGAATAAAGTTGACCTCTTTGAGCTGATTGTTCGGGTCAGCGGCCATCGAGCTGGGCTTGGAGCGCCTATGGGCACTTTCGAGTGTGCTGACGTTGTTGGCGAATTGTTGGTCCATGCCAAGTCAGGTCTTGACCAAATCCATTGGAGCGATGCCAATCACTCAGTCCTGGATCTTCTAGACATAGAAGGTGCGCATCATTGGCAGTGCTTCCAGGCAAGACACCTCGCATTGCCTCCAGATCATCTCAAGCATCTGATGACTTACCGTAGTTATCACGCTAGGATTGGCGCCACTGAGGCCCTACACCAGCAATGGATGACAGCGATCGCCAGCAAACCACAATTCGACCTTCGACGTGGGAATCGTCAAGGCTTCGCGCCACTTATGGTAACGCCAACTCCGGAAGAGCATAATATCCTGGAGGCAGCGTTTGGTTTGCCCATTGTTCCCGAAGCTCTGCATATGGTGGTCCACTACTGCGTTCGTAGCGCTTGGGCTGATGAGAAGGTGACCGAAGCACTCAATCTTGGTGCCAAGTTCAACATGACCGCACTAGAGAAAGCTGCCATCATGGAGGATATCTACCTGCTGGCGGGAGACGAGTGGTCATTCTCTAGTCTTCCTAGTCTTGACCTGGAGTCGGATTCGGACGCGGACTGGGAAACGACCGACGGAGAAGCTGAGTCTGACTCTGACTGGGAGACTGTTGAAGAGTCTGATTCGGACTCCGGCTTGTAGGCCGACGATGAATCTGATTCAGATGGTTGCGGAGTCTGCTGCACTCGGGAACTGTGTTATCAAAATCGTGCAGGGTATCGCAGCTTATGCGCTTCGACAGCCGTCCAGAACGAAAGTACCGGAGCAATATCTGCCGGAGTACAAGGACTACTGCATTTGAGACGCTCTTGCCTTGCTAGGAAAGAATGCGCACTGCGAATGAATGACTGTGACTGACGGGCCGAACCTTGTTTTCCTGCTCTATGAACATAGACTTCGATCTTTCTTGTGCCACTGCCGCGAATGATCCACTGACTCCACGCCTCACCTCCAAGTCGCAGACGTTCGCGCTCATCGCCACTTCCAACACCGCACTCTGTCCTGCCAGGATACGCACACCACAAGACTCGAACAGCTCAGCGACCATGTCCCCGATGCAAGACTCGAAGACCGCGAAGTGCGCACCCTCTCATGATGCCCAGTTCAATGGCTCGTCCGTACTCATCAAAGACTCGAGTCGCGCGTGGAATAGCGTGTCCGATACGGCGCGGACATTGGCGAGTGATGTTCCGAACGAGACCGCATCTTTTCGGTTCCAAGATCTACCTAATGAGCTTCAATTGGGAGTCATTTCATATCTCCCTGCTAAAGAAGTCCAGCGAGCCCGTCGTGTGAACAAACACGTCTGCAGTCTGATTGACCAAAATCAGAATACTGTTTCTGAGCCAGTTCAGGCGAGGGCCCTAACTCGCCTCGAGCATGATTTCAAACACATCATTGGATTCGACATTGGTGAGGTGGATCCATTCGAAGCTCTCAAGAGAGTTGTGAATCATAATCACCAGCTCGGATACGCAGACTCTAGACAGAGCGCCTGGCGAGCACTTGATCAGCTTTGGAGCTACAAGACAGAAAAGCCCGCCGATAACGGTCCGCTGAAATGGTTTATACATGGACTTCTTGAGATCCAGAATCATGCTTTGACTGAGGTTGCAACATCGCAGATGAAGACATGGGAATGGGCCAAGAGTATATCCCGCGAGTTCGAAAATGATTCGAAGTCAATGCAAGCTCGAGCTGCGGAAGAAGGATGGAACTATGAATATTGGCATCACGAATCGTTGGATCCAATAGTCGACTATATTGCTTGGGACGTGGAGGATCTCGGCTACTCGAAGAAAGAGGTCGAGAAATGGTGCAAAGAGGTCTTTGAACACGGCACATTGAGGCATTGCTACAATGAGCTATGGGAACGTGAGCCTCAATTTGAACTTCCTTCTGAGATGCTCGAGCGAGCTTTCGGACTGCCAGCCATCCCTACTGCCTTGGTAGGAATCGGGTACTGCGTGAGAACGAAATGGGCAAGTAGGAGGGCATGCGATGCATTCGTTGACGGAAAGCCCATGAGCGAGGTTGCAAAGGCAGCGATTCTGGAAGACGTCTTCATCTACTGAGGATCAACCATTCCAAGCATCGCCAGTTGTGTGCACCGCACTCAGCCTGATCTCGCGGAGGACCTTGGCCGACTCATCGTCGTCGCCAATATCGCAGTGCTTTTCTGGAGACAAAGCTTTACATGTGGTCGCACAAAGCAGCAAGACTTCAATGAATGGCATTGTTCTATTCCATCAACGAGGCCCAACTTGGACCCCATCTCCATCGATACTTAAGCTGAACCTTCTCGATTTTCAGTCCTCGATTCGCCCTTCCACATCACCAAGAGACATATGCGACGTTACCAAGACGCCTTCCAAAACGATTGCACAGTATCACGGGCTGCACTTTCATCATCAACATCAACGACAGCGACAAACATCACCATGACTGCAGGCCATTCAAGCACCACTCCTTCGCGGGCCTCTTCGACAACTCTCGTGCTCGTGGATCCTCCCTCCTCCAAGACCGCGCCGGCCGTGGATCTTCTTTCTACTTTGCCTATCGAACTCAAGGTTGACATCTTTTCTCGTCTCTCGAATAGAGATCTCGAAGCTTGTCAGCGAACGTCTAAGCACCTCCGCGCCGTCATGAACGAGGAAAGCAACGCTAAGACAATCTACCGTCCCATCCAAGACCGTAATCGTCAACGCCTGGCGGAGTCAGTCTCGCAGCTTTACGATCTCACAGGCGTCAGCCTTCTAGATGCCCTCGCTATCTGGATCAAGCAGCGAGGTCTCATTCCCGACTATGACAGGCGTGATGAGTACATGGTCAATTTCCTCGAACTCTGGACACTGTGTCAGTCTAAGCCAAAGTTGCACAGTTCGAGGACCTTGGCTGATTTACTCGAACTAACCGAAGCACTAGCCACCATCCACATTCAGAATCATCGCTCGAAATCGGACTACAACTTAAATATTTCAGAAGGCTGGCGGGGTTTCATTAGGTACGTTGAATATGATGACTCGCGTTCCACGCGGCACAACTTCAAGCGTTATGGCATTAACAAGAAAGTCCTGCACACTTGGTATCATCAAGTCAAGACTGACCCTCGATGTCTAGGTGCTACAAAGACTCTGCATCGTCCGCAATTTGTGCTCACACCGACGTGGTTCTGCATTCCTTCCGAGATCCAAAGACCTAGGAGAGTCTTGCCTCACATGCAAGATCCCAAATATGAGGATGGAATCTGCTCTGCTGAGCGGCTCGCTGAGCTTTTCGGTTTGTACAGAGTCCCAGATCACGTCTTCAACGACCCCAGCTGTAAGTTTGGCTTTTGCGTCAAGACTGAGCGGGCTTATGAGATCGTGAAGCGAGTGGTCCAGGACGAGGAGATTACCGAAGAACAGAAAGCACTCGTGCTGGAGGATATGTATTTCTTCTAGGCAATGGATCGCCGGCGTCGGTTTGGCGTTTTAGGAGTCAAGCGTTGTTTGCTGCTTTTGCGGGATACGAGCGCCTTGCGCTGGACTCTCCAATTTTGTGTCGTTGATAGTTGCTACAATATGGAAGATAGACAATTAGCACTGCTTGCTCCTCTAAGATCACTTACTTCTCAAATCCTAATAAGCTCTCAATTCTCCACGTCATTGGGCTCAAGCACGTGAAGCATTCGCCTCTCATCGTCTCTCTTTGTTTTGCCAGTCAGGCCATTGTGCTGGTGAGGCCTTTGAACAATGCATAGTCCATTCCATATGACAGCACCATTGTTGCGCGTTGTCACAAAGCCATTGTATATGTTGCTGCATTGTTAATGTCAGTCGTGAAGCCTGGAGGGCCACACCAAGTATTAAAGCTGTTGTCTTCTCTGCCGTCCAGTAGTCACAGCAAAATCTGACCATCGACACTTCAGAACTTTCTTGAAGCATTACTTCCCCCGACATTAATTGTCAGCAAGACCAACTCACTTAATCGAAATCATGACTTCCTCAAGTCCCACTATAACTGCCCCAGAGGCGCCGACATCACTCCGCAACCTTCCCGTTGAAATCAAAACTGACATCTTGTCCTATCTGCCTTTCACAGAGATCAGAAACTGCCGACGCGTATGCAAGGATCTTCGCGACATCGTCGACGAGAAGAGCAATGCCGTCGCACTGTACAGACCTAGCCAGGACCGTGATCGAGGTCGTCTAAACGATGCTGTAGCCAATGTCCTGGATCTAAAGGGCGTAAGCTTTCTCGATGCCCTGGCTCGTTGGTTCCAGCAGCGAGGTCTCATGCTGGATATCGAGATGAGACATATACTGCTCGAAGCATTGGTCGCGGAATGGCTGATGCAGCAAGGCGTCCAGAGTACCGAGCAGGAGATGTCAGTCGATATATTCATGTTGGTCTATTGGGCAGACGCCTTGATCGCAGCCCACGTGCGTACCCATATCGATAGTCGTCATAATGGCTTCTACCATACCTCTGGCTCGATCTCGGATCGTCTGAATCAGGGTCCTTGGCCAACAGTACTCCCGAGACTGGAACTGTATGGTATATCGGCGAGAGACCTGATACAATGGTGTCGCGAGGTGGAACAAGACAGTCGAAGGCTCGCAGCTGCGACAAGGATCCCTCAACCTGGTTACATTCTCACATCTCTGGAATACTTCGTCCCGGATACATCTCTGGCACACCTCATCCCGGATCCAGAGCTCTGGGATGGGCGCTGGCGCGCACGGGAGGAGAATGGGCTTTCGGGCTCTGTGGAGCGCCTTGCTGAGGTATTCGGCTTACGCACGATCCCAGAATCTTGCCGCCACTTCGCTTTCTGCGTCAAGACAAAGCGTGCATACGACATAGTCGAAGAAGCTGTGAATGGTGCTAAGATTAGCGAACAGGAAAAGGCGTTGGTGCTGGAGGACATGTATCTTTTCTAGGCTGGAAGTTCGTGATAGCTGGTCTATCCGTCCTGAGAGTCATTCAGGTTGCCTGTATCTTCTCCGGGATCACTTTTGTATTCCAGGTGTTCGAGTATTCCGATTCGCGTCTCAAAGAGACTTGTTGTTCGAGGTTGGAAATTAGCAACAGTCCACATTAGCAAATCCAAAGGGTTTCCAGAAATACCATATCTTCGCACTTTCTCAGTTCTTTCTGACTTCCCCTTCTGCTCACTTGGAGGTCTTTCTAACTCCTGTAATGACAAGTATTCCTCATCTAGCCAGCCTCCAGCGTGTGAACGGCGCCGTCGGCTCTAATCTGCTGTGCGGGCTGCGCATGCCACATCGCAGACAGCCAAACGCCCTTGAGCATCGTTTCTGGAACTCGTCTCGGTCGTAGATGAAGTCAAGCTGGATGAAGTCTAATGAGGAAGTCGTGATAAACAAAGGCCGACTTGATCCGATGCTCCGGAAAATCACGGGCAATCTCGCAGTGCGGGGGTGCACTTTCCCCAGATGTTCAGGCGGCTTGGCCGCGCCTCTCGCGCTCTCTTATCGTGAGTCTGATCAACACAACCCACCGACACTATCTACGCCCACTAGAATCGCTTATCATCGCCCACCATCATGTCTTCATGCAAGTCACATGTACGGCTCTCTACCGGAGGATTGGGTACAAGATGGGACAGTTGTGTCACTCAGCCGCCGGCCCTCGTAGTACCCACTGCTGGTAGTCAGACAGTCATACTGGAGGACCTCGACCGTCATCGGAAATACACCTATCGCGCGTAGCCCGGGAAGTATACCTATTACCCATAGCACCTTCTGCATCAATTCCTCGTCCCCGTAGCATTCTCCTTCTATCAATTCCTTTCCACTTCAAGACGCGACCTAGAACGCCTCGTACTACAGCTGTTTCCTTTTGGAATCGCCCGTACGACATTGTGCATACACAGCTTCGCATTACCTAAAGGCCACCCTTCTAGCGTACACAAGGCTCGGTCAGGCTACTTGGAGCTCTCAAAAGGGCCGAGCTCAGATCTCCACCTCATCTCGCTGCTATCAGGAACCGATTTCACCAACTGCGTCCAGGCAGCACGTGTGGCTGAGCACGAGACCAAGGTCCGCTGTGCTGCTTGTGTCAGGCGACCCCCAATAATCGATCTCAACATAATACAAGGCGACGAACAAAGACTTTGGACATACCAGAGACGCTTCTACACGCGCATCCATTCACCCGGTCATGAATTCATGGCCGTCGACGTCCGCCTTTGAGCCTCATCTACCTGCCCATTGTGCGCCGGAGACCGATTTCCTATTACGATTCAGCAGCACATTCCATACCTGTGTGCCTACGAAACTTGCATTTGCATCGAACCTTCTCGGAGCGCTAAGCATTGTCGCCTGGCTGTTTGCACAGCTACCTCAGATATACAAGAATTGGTCGTTGCAAAGCACATCCGGATTGTCAATCTTCTTCTTGGTAGAGTGGTGCTTGGGCGATCTAGGCAATCTTCTAGGTGCGCTCTTCACTCATCAGGCTACCTGGCAAGTTGCAATCGGATGCTATTATGTCTTCGTGGATCTATGCCTAGTCGGTCAATGGATATGGTTCGAAAAGCTTCGGCATGGCCACCCGGTCTTCAGGGTATGGCGGAGAGGGAACGGAAATGGATACGATAGCTCAGATAGTGGGAGCATGGAACAAGTGGTAATAGAAGGTATGCCAGTGCTGAGTCCGACCAACAGCAGGACTGAATCCCAGAACGAACATCATGAGTCTGATAATGCTCAAGGACAACAAGATACCACGAAACCACCTACACGGCCGAAGATCATCTTTCGAACACCAACATTCGAACGACCACCCGAAGAGAAAGAGAAGGGAAGCTTGAGTTCAACACCGAGAAGCAACACGATACATAGAGTGGGACCATCTTCACCGATGCCCTCTCCTTCACCCCGGACAATGCTATTCGTAGCCTGCCTGATCGCCATGGCACACGCCTCCCCAATTAAGCATGCTTCAGTAGAAGGACACCCTCTTGACTCCGGCCCCACTGCCACCGAACGAGCTGGCACAGTTCTCTCCTGGATGTCAACAGTCCTCTACCTCGGCTCCAGACTTCCACAGCTTTTCAAAAACTGGCGTCGAAAATCCACATCGGGACTAAGCCCTCATCTTTTTATTGCAGCCTTCTGCGGCAACATGTTTTACTCCAGCGCCCTTCTAACCAACCCTTGCGCTTGGGAAGATTTCGGTCCCTACGGTGGTGGAGGCTGGGTCGGGAAAGATGGTAGCGATAGAGCAGAGTGGGTAATGGCAGCTTTGCCTTTCTTTCTCGGAGCCGCAGGCGTTTTGGGTCTGGATGCGAGTGTTGGTGTGCAGTTTCTCATATATGGCGAGGGGCCTGAAAAATTGGTCATTGTGGAAGAGGAGCAAGGACGAAGGCGGTGGAGAAGGGTTTCGGGTTGGATTCGAGGCTGGATGCCGAGTATTAGTGAGGGTAAGGGCAGCGAGAGACGAGCATTGTTGAACACGGAAAGCCAGCGCGGCGAGGGATATGGTGCATTATGATTGAGAAATGAATGATTGATGAAGTACATGGTATGAGGAGCATTGGCATAGCGGTGTTACAATAGAGACCGGAGCATGGAAGGTGGGAGCATGGCATATTTTGATAGGGAGACGGGATGTGCAGTCTCCTGTTACTTTCGCATTTGCAGGCACATACGTCCTGAGTAGTCTTTTTATCAAGACATTAGTCCACAGCCAGACTCTTTCTAAGAGCGTGAAGGGCCGCGTGAATATGATCAGAAACCGTGCCCTCCTTCACCGGATTCTACTCGGTAAAGTACCATGGCTCCCGACCAGCATATTCGTCCCCAGGAACTTCGAATGGCAGATCAATCACATTGGCAAAAGCATCCATGCTGATCATCTGCTTACCATCTTGACCTTCATCCTCATCATCAGTCTCCTCATCACCATTCTCATCCTTGACCTTCTCACTCTTCCGCATGACGGGCAAGATCACACCACACTCCCAATTGCGACAAGTAATCTTGGTCTCATCCCTTTTCGCACCCAGTTCGCCCCAAGCACTTTTGCTCATATTCGCCGAACCGACGTAGACCCAAGCGACATCTTTACTGCGAGCACACAAGATCTTGTTATGGCTTAAGAGACCCTTTCTCGTGGATTTGTAGTCTCGGAAAATCTCTCGAGGAAAGTTCTTGCCCTCGAAATGCTTTCGTTGGAGACAAATTGTTCCTGCGGCGCCAGCTGTAGAGGCGCGCACGGTCTCTGCTGTTGGAAAGTAGATCCGGACATTGTTGCGTGCTGTGGACGTCGTCTCTGCTGCTGAGGCTTTTGGCTTCTTCTTGAAGAAGTCTGCGCCGGCTTTGGATCTGGTCGTCTTGGCTTCTGCGATGAGATCAATCCCTCTTGCTGCCGTGTGGAGGTCATTGACCTGGGACTCGTTGAGCATGCCGATCGATGACGCCGCAAAGTCAATCTCGAGGTCACTGCCGGAGGTTAGACCAAGCTCTCTGATTGCGCTGCCCAGGCCTAGGAGACCGGTCCTGGCTGATTCTTCTCTGAAGTTCATGCCTCCGACAGTATGTACAAAGGCCATGTACTTTGTAGCCGAGAAATCGAATTTGAGGACACCGTCTCTGACATCTGGATCGAGCCCTTGTTTCTGAATGAAGTACATGAGTTCCCGACCAAAGGGCGGTAGGTCTTCAAGAGGGGTCCTTGAACCATCCGACAATCTGGGAAGATCGATAAGGAAAACGCTGTTCTCCATCTGTCCTGTCTCGCCCCAATCGAAGTTGAGCAGATTGGCAGTGGGTATTGCTATGCGGAGTTTGTTGGGATGGAAGAGCAGCATGAGCTTCGAATGCATACAATTGATCAGGCCGCTCATGTTGGGGAAGCAGAGCCGAAGAAAGTGGCTCATGTCGCTAGCATCCTCTCGCCACTTATCACGGTCACTCTTTTCTTTCGCTTGCATTACGAAGATGCATTTCGTGCTTCCGCCATTGAGGGGAGTTTTGAGCTTTCTTAGCACCCAATCGACATCCCATTGGAACGCGGAGAGGACTGCAGTGCGGACGGATGCTGGCTCGAGCACTTCTTCAAGCTTTATGTCGTGCCCTGTACGCTCGTGACCAAAAGCCCACGTTCTCTTCACGTCTCCATGCGGGTACTTAAGCGATCCGGGAGGTAGAGATTCTGTTCTAATATTACTGTCGGTCTCATCGTCTGGTTCAGTCTTGATCTTCTGTTTCATTCGATTGATGGCAGCGCTGGCTGCAGTAGGTTTATGGCTTGCTTGTGTGTCCTGAATCGCGGAAGACAAGAAGTTGAGACGCGCGCCACTTGGAAGATTGATAGATGTCTCTTCAACCTTTGGCGCTTTTCTCGGACTTCGCGTTGGAGGCGGCGATATAGACCGCTGCCTTTTGCGTGCCTGCTGCCTCGCTAGGCGCTCTGCTTCCATCGCCTTCCTGTCTAGGGCTAAGATGCCAGTCGCAGGCTTCGATTCTTCTTTGATGTTCGAGTCCTGTAAGGACATTGCGATGGCAGCCTTCAAATCTTGGTCATCTGAGTCCGAAGTCATGTTGCATTTGAGAACAGATGGAGCAAGATGTTTAGGAAACCTCGATCTTACAAAACCTGCTGCGGCTGTCTTGCGCGGAATACAAAGCACTAGGGATGTCAATCGCGACAAAGTGATCCTGCTGGACGTGCACCTTCCAGTGATCGTAAGATGGAGCATGAAGCAGCAACGAACGAATGTGTCAAGACGCGAGGTTTACGACGCGTTGGTGGCTTACGGCCTAGCAGAATGTGGACATGTGGGTTTTGTGGGCAAACGACTGCAATCCAAATTCGGAGAAGTTGTCTCTGCTATATCATGACACTGTCGCTCTGACTACTGGAGCTGAAGCGACCTGTTACACGGTCTTCACATAGCCATACAACCTTCCTGCACCTTCACATGCCGGTGCTCACCCGCTACTGCCAGATGGGCGCCATAGTTTCCACGGCTCTCTCAACGACAGCTCTCACCCGGTCTCCAAAAGTCTTATTCGCACATTCCACCTCCAGCTTCTCTAGCCAGACTTTAGCGACGCTCTTGTCAACCTTGATTTCCAATCCCGGGACAGGTATCCCCAAGCCATGCAAACGTGCTAGCTCATTTGCTTCTTTCTTCTCAATGTCCACCGCATCCACTTCATTGGCCTCCTCCGCATCGACCTCTCCGTTTGTGGTTGGCTCGATAGCGGGTAATTTTGGCTTAGCAATGGGAGTGATAGACTCCTCGCCAAATTGAGCTTCTAAGAACATGAAGAGCCGATTCAGGCGATCTTCAGGTGTGATGTTGGCATGTGGATTTCGTCTCGCGAAAGCGTCATTGGCCTTCTTCTCCCCAGTTGGACTGTCACCAAAGCCGTCATAGTCCTTTGAAACGTCCTCATGCGAATGTGAATGAAGCTTGCTGCTGTGCTTGACGGCTGCTGGCGAAGTCTCGACAGTCAACAACACAGCCATCACCGCGTCAGCTATTCCATCGTTGGTAGCATTACCTTCCCATTCAAGCTCCGTGACACCGTGCTCTTTGCAGATGAGACGTACGGCTCCTCCCATGATCTCGAATATTATGTTTTCATGTCGTTTGACCTCTTCGTCGACGGCTTCGTCACTGCCGTTGGTCTCTGCCTTGGTGCCGTTCGAGTCAGGTGAAATCGTTGCAATGCTTCCGAATGTACCCTCTAAAGCCCACTTGATGAGGTCAGGAGAGGCAGACGCGAGCGTTATATGCTGTCGGCAGACAAGTGTAGTCGTGGCCAAGCCCGCGTACTCCTTCAGATCTTCTGGCGCCATGAGAGATAGCTTGAAGTCATTTTGAACCAGTACGCCTGAGATGACCTGACCTAGCGAGGAGTCGTGCTCTGCTTTCGCGCGCTTGACATCACCTTCCTCCATGTCTTCGTCCTCGCCATTTGAGTCTGGTGGACTTGGCAAGAGCGTTGGCGGCTGGATTTGACTTGCCAAGCGACCCACAACTCTTGCTACCTTTTCTTGTCTGAAGGGTATCCGCACCTCCTCGCAATTTGCGGGTGAGTAGACTTTCATCTTGCCAATGCCAAGAAGTCTGCTCTTCAATCGATTCATGTTGTGCTTCTCGCCGTGCACAAGTATGACGACTGGTGCGCCCACCTCCTCGATGAATTCTCTGTTCTCTTGACCATCGACATGGACCGCAAAGTTGAACTCTTGCACAGTGCATCTTCGCTTGATCATCTGCTTTTCACCTTCTACGCCGCCACGTTTCCCCATGGCTGGCATATTAGCAGATCTGTTCTGAGTTACTGCAGGAATCTCGTCTGGCTCCATAAGGATGGTCTTTGCCATGGTACCCTCAACGCTGTAGCCAGTGATGACAACGCCATTTTTCGCTTCTGGTGCCCATCTCTCTAGCAGTGCCCGCGAAGGACCGTTCTGGAGCATACCCGGAGAGGCGAGCACAACACTTCCACCGACGTCTTCGAAGCGGTCGATTCCCTTCAAAGCTCGCACGAACTGGAAATCCCAAGGACCTGCTGTACCACCCTCTCCGACTGACTGGCCCACAGCACTTGCTTGGAACTTGGCCTTAATTGTGTCGTTCATGTCATCCACATAGGTCTGGTAGACAACCATGACCTTTCGTGCGAGACCTGAAGCATAGTAGATGGGAAACTTCCGGTACTCATCGTGCCGCTGCCAGTAATCTTCCAGAATCAGAAGCAGTTCTTGCGTGTTTCCGACAGCGGTAGTGGGCATTAGTACTCTCCCTCCGCGATTGAGAATTGTTGTGATGGACTTGATAAGGGCGTTTTCTCGCTCTTGCCTAGGGGTTCGCGTACTGATACCGAACGTGGACTCGGTTATCAGACAGTCAACCTTGACGTTGCGAGGAACAGTGGCAGGGATCAAATGTCGGTCGGTCTCTCTTGAGTAGTCGCCCGTGAACAAGATATTGAGTCCAGCAATCTCGATAAGGTACATACACGCTCCAAGCACATGGCCAGCAGGGTATGGTGTGAAGCGAATGCCGTTGTGTGAATGTGTAGTGTGGAAGGAGATGGTCTGAATCATGGGCATCGTCGAGAGAATATCTTGCTCGGTGTACAGTTGGCTGACATAGCCGTCCGTGCCGGATGATGAAGATGCAGGCGTGTGAGTGTTATGCACTCGGACAGCATCTTGCGTGGTCCACTTGTAGATGGCTTTGGTGGGATGTGTCATGTACACCCTGCCGGCGAAATTGGTCTTTGATAGGACGTATGGTAAGGACGCTGAATGGTCTTGGTGAAAGCTTTGCAGATCAATTAGCTGTAATACTCTCAATGCGCTTCCAGATGCAAATGCTCAACGACGATCCCGCAATCACCACGGCAGACGCTTGAAAGAAAAGGAGAAGAGTGAAAGTACAATGCTGGCATACGGTTGCTATGAAGTCTACTACACTGCTCGTGCCTTGTGTGGCGATACTTCGCGCATGCGTGAGAGTGCTAGAACAATGCTGCTAAGAGCCAAAGAGTCCACATGCCTGCCGTGGTGACTGCTCTGCTCCTTCCGCGTTTAGCCTGTTACTTTAAAGGAAAGCACTTACTGTGTTATCAAAAGCAAATCCACTGTGCTTAGATCGAACTCGTCGTAGAAAGGTAACGCACCGAGCCCTTCGTAGGACGGATGAATGCCCGCATCAAGCATGACGGTCTTGCCTTTGTACTGTATGATATGACATGATCTGCCCACCTCGTTACCGCCACCAAGCGCAAGGAACATCAATTCGTCTGAAGGGTCTATCGGGTCCTCATCTTCAGCCTGCGCGTTCATGGCCGAATGTGGTCGCTTGGTAGCCATGGTGGGCTGCCGGCGCGCGACGCGCTCGAGTCGAGGTTCGTTGTCGCTGCTATGGTCTCATTGGCCCCTGAAGTTCGAGAGCATGTGAGATGGTAAGCCAGGCGCTTTGAAAGTGCAAATGTGATGGATGTGATGTTGATCGAATGTGGGTGAAGCGAAAGGAGTTGCTGGTCGCGCGTGAAGTGGGAGAAAGGCAAGAAGCTTTGACCGCGCGGCAAAAGCCGAGATCGCAGGTTCCATCATTTGCGGCCTACGACCAAACACCAACAGAGCAGAGAGCCGAAAGAGCATCACCAACGCCGTCACCAAGCACCGAACGATCATCGACGAGTACGGACGATACGAGCCGACGATACATCGAACTTCCGACCCGACCAAGCGACGTCTGATGGGAACGGGGGCAGCAGTGTTGGAGTGAGGAGGCGACCGCGTGCTCACTTCGAGCAGGCCTCCTCATCGTCCCACCACCATCTGCGACCGGCGCGCGACTCACCGCCGCCATCATGGCCTATCAGATGTCGCCGCCGGCTCAGCAGCCTCTCAAACCGCCTCCACAGCCGTATGCGCCATACCAAGGAGCTGGCAGTCCCGGAGCGCAGTCGCCTTTCGCACAGCCGCCGGCCAAGCGACCGCGACTGTCGCCAGACCCTCGATCACCCGCTGGCGGGAGTCCAATGTATGCGCAGTCGCCGATGCAGTATTCGAATCCGTATGGACCTCAATCAGCTTCGCCTATGCCATACAGTCCACAGTCATACGCTGGTTCTCCGCAAAACTCTTTCAATACGCCGCAACCCTACTCGCCGCCAGTACAGTGGCCAGTGCCTCAGCAGCCTCCTCAGCAACGGCCGCCGCAGATAAGTCCGCCTCCTCCGTCGAGCACAAACTCGATGCCTCCACCGCCCAGGCCGAACAAGGAAGACAAAGATGAGCGCATGGGTGTGGAGGACATTGGCGACAGTTTGTTTGGCAGTGGGATCAACTTAAAAGATGAGGAGAATTATCTGCACAGCACGTGGAACAATAGGCATTCGCAGAACGAGAGCTTTAATACAACTCAGACAACATCTTTCGGATCGAGTACGATGAGTCCAAATAATAGCTTCAACCTATTGACTCAAGGCACTTCATTTGGCAGTGCAGGACAGGATGGCGCATTTGCAGGCTCAATGGGCCAGCCAAGGTCGCAGGAGGAAATCGAGAATGAGCAGAAGAGGAAGCGCGAGCTTGCGGCACGGAAGAGGGCTGAAAAAGACCAGTTCCATCTCAACAATCAGTTCCTCCAGACCAACTGTCTACGGCATCGCATGCACCAGCGAGCCGCCCAGGAAAGTGTCCGTCTGAATGTCGAGGGTGTCTACGTCAGGAATCCAGAACCCGACCGATTACAGACGATGGTGGATGCGAATGGCTCTGAAGGTATCGTTGCAGCTAAGCCGGAAGCAATGATTGAGCAGGGTTCGGTGTATGAGCATATCTTAACGCTTGTGAGCTTGGCATCAGCCGAAAGACTGAGAGGTTTAGTCGATGAGGCATATGGCTTGGCACGTGCCCGAAGATACGGCGACCATGGACGTGTGGTGCCACCAGAATTTGCCGACATCGCGACTGGCGAAGGTCAACAGAGCCAGGAGACCGTAATTCCAGAAAGCGTCACCGGCTCGCAGTGGGATAGACCTCAAGAAAATGGCACAGACACTGTGAACGGTACATCACATGTCAATGGCGAGACGAGTACGCCAACACCTCAACCTCAGCCGACCATCTCATTCCAAGGCACACTCAACCAACGACTACGCGATGTAGCCGAACGTGAGCGACAGGCGGAGAAGGAACGACTCAAGAAGCGCGAAGCTCGGAAAAGAAAGGCCGAAAACGCAGCCGATGAGACTCCTGCAGCAACACCAGCAGAGGAGAAATCCGCTGAGCCTCTTGCTACTGCTGCGCCCGTCAAGGTGTCCAAGAAGGAGCAGAGCAAGAAGGCCAAAGAAGCTCAGGCCAGCACTGAAGCACAAGCATTCAACCAGTCCAATCAGACTGCAGCCATGATGGCTCTTGGTGGAAAGAAGAACAGATATTCTTGGATGAGTGGAGGTGCGGCAAACATGCCCACGAATCGATTTGCCAAGCCAAACAGTGGCACAGCGACGCCGAAAGCAGCTGAGCCTGCCAAGGCACCGGTAGACGCCGTCAAGAAGGACGAAGAAAAGAAGAAGCTGCCAACTTGGGGCGATTGGCGCGAGGACGACGTTCACGGCAAGGGAATCCAGCTGAGAGATTGGATACTTGTGCTGGAAAGGGACGGTCGAGAGAAGAAGGCCCTGCAGAAAGCCGTCAACAAGTTGTCTTAGATAGACCTTTTCGGCAGTCGAGGGCAGTTTGGCCGTTTCCGATGATGATGGCAGGCTTTCTGCAATTCGAGTATGTATTCTTTTGCGAGAATGAGTACCCAGAAGACTTGAGATATGGGAGGTACATTCTGGGATAGCACTTCAGCGACGGCGTTCATGGAGAGGCAATTGGAGCACAGCATTTTGAAGCTCCTGCGTTGTTGTGAGTCCAAAATTCGGTGGGAAAATTCGTGGTCAGAGAGTGTGCTACTACGACACCAGATATTTATTCGAAGAGAAATGAATTTGAAAAAGGCAAAAGCAATGGACAGTACTTACCTTGCCCTTTTACCCATGATCCTGGTAGGGTTTTGCCAAGGCCGTCTCAGGTCGTGCAATGTTCTGAACTCTGTACTACAAGCTCTCATCATTGGCTTTGATACAGCCAACGCGGATGGCCACAGCGATGTAATCGCATGTCGCACGTTTCGGACACGAGCAAACACTCAGGTACAGCGACTCATGGCTTGATACACCAGCCATTGCATCACCTTCGCTTGGCTTTATTTAAGAGCTTGAGAGAAGAGACATTGGCACATTCCTGTGTCTCGCCTTGCAGCACGCACCTTCCCATCTGCATCACCGTTTTGCGAAAAAAGTAAACAACGGACCGGAAGTTCACGTGTCTAGGTACCTCACAACTTCACCTCATTACCACTACAAGACTACCTAATTAGTCCGCTGCATTCAACACAAATCAGTACAGAAAGTACATGGCATCGGTAAGTCAACGTGCCTCCAAGACTGAGTTCGCTCAGCCATCACATTAGGCGCAACGAAAACATCCCATTTGGAAGAAACACATACTAACCCTCACCAGCACCACGGCCGCATCACAATAATGCGCACCTTCGCGCTCCTCGCCCTGGCAATGGGCCTCCCTTTCACATTCGCAGCCCCAAAAGCCGACACTCTAGGTCCATCTCTGGATGAGTTCCTAGCCGAATCCAACACAGCCACAACTCTCGTCAAACGCGCCAACATTATCAAATCCAGACAGTCCACCAACACTTCTCTCCCGGACGCAGGAGTCAACATCTGTACTGAACCAGACTTCAAAGGCGAATGCTCCCACATCGAATGGCCAGTCAACACTTGTGTGAATTTGATGGATTATGCTGGTGATACCAAGAGTTTCATTCCGGATGATGGGTTTGAGTGCTTGTTGATGCAGGTATGTAATGCGAAAAGGCAGGATCTTGGTTGGTGATGATTGAATTTTCTTTCCTTAGGGCGAATGTGATGCTACGACTCCATACATCGAGATTGGAGATTCAGATCAGAAGGCTGGTGGTGACTTGACGAAGTTGAGTTGGATCGACAAGAGTAACAGCTACATCTGCTTCACGGAACTGGAGCAGATGAGGAGGTTCGTGAAGGTGGCGAGGCTGAGGGCTAAGATGAAGGTCGGTGTGTGAGGAGGAGAGTCGATACCTAGAGGCAAAGGCATGGTGAGTAATCTGTACTTCTGCACGATGGAAGTGCAGTAGAGAAGAATTTGGGGAGTTGAGAGAGTCAGTTCCGCTTTGCTACTATCAGAGCATATTGCTCCTGCTATAAGAGCTGGGAGCAAGCCGGAGTCCTGACTAGAACTCCAACTTTTCGTAAATCGATCAAGCAAAGAACCACTCCAAACGCCAACCTCCAACGCCCAAAAATCTCATTACCTCATAACCCGTTTTCGTGTTGCATTTCATCATGGTCGTATCGCTTCCGCTCGCGAATGCCTATCTTGGTGGACTGGATTGCAACAGAGCAGCAGGGCCGCCATTGGAGTGGTCGAGCGACGCACCAGTCGTGCGCTGAAAGATCGCATGACTGACCGGCACGTTCTTGCTGCCGACGTCCAGCATATAGCCCACCCTCTCGAATCCTGCAAAATTCTTCAAGAATCGTGATACCCACTCCAGCTTCTGTGGTCTGCTGCTCTCATGGTAGAAGTTGATGAGGATGTTCTTGACCAGACGTGATGGTCTCGCAGCTCCAAATTCCAAGTCCTCTTCAGCCACGCCATAGCCGCCGCGCTCCAAATAGTCTGGATCGAGAAGTGCGAGCGTCTTATCCAAGAGGCATTTCGCTACGCCGCGCATGAGAGCATCCTTGTGGACGTAGACTTCCACCTCGACTGTGTAGCGGAACATGTTTCCTTGAGGTCCATAGAGGTCGTTGGCGAAGGAGAGGCCGACGATCTTGTCGGGCAAGATTATGTCTTCGTGATGCTTGCGGCGGGCCTTCTGAATGGCACCCTTCTCGCAGATGACCAGGAAAGGTAACTTGCGGGCTCGGATCTCCTCAAACTTTCGAGTCATGTCTTTGGTGGAGACGCGCTCAGTCTCAGGAGCGGCACACGTGAAGTCGACATAATAGTTGTAGAGATCTCTAATCTCCGGCATGTCGTCTTTTGTCGCGTGTCGCACGAGCACCTTGAGGTTTGTCGAGATCTTACTGAGCTGTTCCGGTGAGACGCCATGGTTCGCCACCTTCGCAGCGGTAACCTTCTTGACCTTCTCGTCTTTGCGTCTCTGATTCTCACGGGAGCTTCTCATCTTTGCGAGCTCGAAGCGCCTCCGATTCTCAGCGTGTGTATTGCTACCGTAATCACTCTCACGTTTCAGTCGCTCTTCCTTCGTCTCGCTGGGATCAATGCCTGCGATGGAGGGCTGCGGAATGTTTGGAAGGAACTGACCACCCTTAACAAGCAGTTCCCACCATGGCCGAGCTCCCTCGAGATCTTCTGGGTCTTCTGGCGGAGGAGCGAATGACTTCAGAATTTCGTCGTGCCAGAAAGACTGAGGAGGCTGTCGACCCCACGTTTCTGGAATCCACTGCCGTGGAATGATGTCGCCCATTTGTACGTAAGTCACATCTTGAGACGGATTCTCGGGCTCTCCAAAAACGTAGGTGATGCCATCGACCGTGGAGAGCTCTTCGAGAGCAGGCCTGGCCTGTCGGTCACGGAGTGCTTCTTCAACAGGCGTGCCAGGCTCAAGGTTGCGTATGCGCAGGGTCTTTTCTGCGCAGCCGAGCCATTGTTCGATCTGAGCTGCAGACTGGTCGGCGCGAAAGGCAGGTCGTGAGTCCCAGTCGCAAGGTGCCGGTGCCCAGTTGCCCTGATAATCAGTGAGTGCCCACTCAGCTTCATCCACAGCGCGCTTCTTGCCATTTCCACCAAGCCCACCATCTGCGCGAGCGGAGTCAAAGGAAAAGTTAGATTCGCCGGCCCATCCTGTGGGTTGCGGATCGTTGTACTTCCCAGCCCAGTCCGCCTCCCATCGATCTGGATCTCCTTTTGAGATGTCCTTGTTGTGCGCCCAATTAGGATTTCCCGACCTCGAAGCTCTCTTCGCAGCGTTGAAATCATCGCGAGCGCGGCTCTTGGGGCGGAAGCCATTACCTCGAGTGTTGCGACTTGGGCCAGCGATGCTAGAGCTGTTGGCGTTCCCTCCGCCACGACCGCGATAGATTGGAGCATCTTCGTCTTCTGGCTCAGAAGCGGCAGGCACTGGCTGACTGACGGATACACCAAATTTCGACAGCTTCTCCGTGATAGTTTGTGTTTGTGAGCCAGCTGGCGCAGTAGTGGACTGCGTGGCCGCAGCTTTTGGACGGAGATGAGGAGGGACTGCCATTGGGTCTTGTGGAGGCGGCGATGGCGGCAGTTCGCTGTGAAATGTTGTCTGAGGGAGTGTTGATGCCTGTATGGCAGGAACGAAGTAGTTGTACAGCGAGTTCGAGCTGTCGAAAGTCTTCGGCTGCGCTAGTGGGGTGCCTTCCTCTTCTGTGTCCAACGGCTGCTGCAAGTCCACAACGCTGTCCGTGCGGGCAAGAAACGTCTTCTTCTTTGACCTATGCCGGTTTCGATGCTTCTTAGTCGAGCTCACGGTGCCATTCTGCAGAAGCCAGGAGCCATCGCCAGGTTGGGCGTCCTTCAGCAAGAAAGTGGCCATTTCAATCGACGTTAGCAGAGTGTGTATGCTCAGACGATGCTACTCACGCAGCGTGAGAGCTTCGAAGGAAGATCAAGACGGTGATCGCCCTTTTATGTTCCTAGCACGTGATCAGCCTCTACTTCTGCTTCGTTTCTTGCCGTTCAGACTCTTACTGTTGAGTCAAAATTGACAACTCGCGAAATGCTGTCGATTCTGAGAAAAGCCCGTCTCAAAGACAAGGAGATGAGAATCCTGATGCTGTGAGTGTCACGCAGTGTTGGCTGGAGATGTTGATGGCTGAGAAGATTAGTGGCTTGGACAATGCTGGAAAGACCACGATCGTGAAGAAGATCATGAATGAGGATGTCAATAAAGTTAGTCCGACGCTGGGTTTTATCATCAAGACGATTGACTATGAGGGGTAAGCATAGCATGTGATCTAATAGTGAGCGATGCTAATGAAGTGAGAGAAGGTACAAACTGAATATCTGTAAGATCTGATGCTGCCACCGCAGGCACCAGCAACTGAGCAGTTCCTAGGGGACGTTGGAGGCCAAAAGACGCTCCGGACATACTGGAAGAACTACTTCGAGAAGACAGACACGCTGATATGGGTGGTCGATGCCACCGATAAAGAGCGACTGTCCGACTGTCGACAAGAGTTGAAGGGACTTCTCCTGCAAGAGGTCGGACGATCCCTTCTCACATTGCCATATATCCTCACTGACACTTTTCAGCGTCTCATGGGCGCCTCATTGCTGGTCTTCAAGAACAAGAGCGACGTGCCAGGCTGTCTGAGCGAAGACGACATTCGAGAGGTGAGCTCCTTTTCACGCGTCTGTGGTCGGCTATTCGAGCCAAAAACAGATCAACTTACCTAAGCCCTACAGGGCTTGCAACTCGACACAATTCAGACACACAAATGGCAAATTCTACCTTGCTCCGCCATGACCGGCATGAATCTTCAAGAAGGGCTACAATGGGTTGTCCAAGACGCGAAAGATCGCCTCTTCTTGTATTAATGGATCAAGGGAAAATGAAAGTCCTGCCTTCATTCACGATCTACAGGGCGGATATTGGGTTCTGCCATGGATGTATCGGGCTTAGTGGCATCACGGCACATCGCGTGAACAGCAACGGTCTCTGCACGCCATCGCTGCACAGAAACCCGGTTTGATGAGTGCTCACAGATGCTTGCATGAATTCGAGGAGAGGACCGGCAATTCCTGAACACATTTTGAGACACTTGCATACTCCATAGTCTACATCGCAGAGCGAAAAGGGCGAAAGCACAGGCATGACGGCAGCAGCATTCCAGCTTAAGAGGAATTGCGGAGCAGGCGCCGCGTGGGAAGGGAGATGGAGAGTCGCATAGAAACTGTATTTACCGAATTCCATCTGTCTTCTACGCGCCGCTGAAGACTTCTTTCTCGTGTGATCTTTCCATTGTGCTTCATTCAGATAGTAGTCTCTCGTTGATTCGATTCTGGTCGTGTTTATTTGTGGTTTCAACTTTCCACGGAACCGCTGCTCGGGGCAGAGAGCTTCAAGCGACACCCGCAGAGGGCATCCCTGTATGTTGCCATAATAAGTCCATCATGGCTGTTGACGACGAAGCCACCTCGACATCCTCTGCTTTGGAGAGCGACGCGACTTCATTGGCCAAACGCGAACAGCAGCTCAGCGAGAGCGACTTGGACCCAGCTGCATTCTTGAAATCTGTGAGGGAACTGTCGGAGAAGCGAGAAAGGGAGGACGCCGAGCGCTTTCGTAAATTGGAAGAAGAGGTGCAGAAAGGGCGTCAAGAACGAGCAGCGCGCCGAGCGGGTGAGTGCAATGCCATGTTCACGTTCTGATGCATTGATTGTTTTTGTGGGTTGCTATGCGGGACACTCTCTGTTCCACGAAGCCGCAGCATCCAACAACACTCCACTTCGCAGGCGCAAGGGCAGGACTGACAGCGCAATTTTTGTTTAGAGCGAGCCCGATCGATATCGCCTGAGAAACAGCAAGTATCTACACCGAAAAGTGCTTCGATCTCGCGAAACACGCCCAATGCCTCGCTGCCGCCAGTACAGATGACCCCTCCCTCAATCTCAGGAGCGGCCGCAATGACAACGCCGCAGAGGGACAGCGCCAGTATGGAGCCAGAAAAGAAGGTAGCGGAAAGCGTGCCTGAATTCAAAGGGTTTGGCAGCATCAAGCGCAGCAGTACTACGGCATCAAACACGTCGCGCAGCTCGACGCCTCCTCGGAAGAGTGTCGAAGAGGCACCTACGACTACAGCGACAGGACTAGCGCGATCAGGCACTTTGACGTGGAACAGAAGACCGCAATCGCAAATCGGAGGAAGCAGGCCACAGTCTCAGCTAGTGGGAAGCAGACCGCAGTCTCAGGTCGGCAGTAGACTGCAATCAATTGTGGCATCAAAAGCAGACGACAGCTCGGCGCAAGAGAAGGACGTGAAGGCGCATGATCTAGAGCCGAGCAGAGAACAGATTGCAGCATCATTAGGCGCGCGCGACCCAACTTGGTTCAGGCAAACAGCAGATCGGGGAGCTGGCAATGCTGCTTTCAGGAAGAGCAAAGGCGAAGCGCAACCCAATGAAGCCACGCCATTTGGGCGCAGAGGCCTTCCCGGCATGTCTCGAGAGTCAACGATCGAGCCCGATCCACAAATCAGCCCAGACACATCGGAGAGCATGAAATCAGACTTGATGTCACGGGCAGGGTCGGTGCGCGGGAGTGTCATGTCTGCTGGCAGCAGATACTCCGCCACTTCTACGAGCAGTGGTAAGCCCGATCTGAAGGCACTTCTAGCTGAAGACGAAGGCCAGCAACGCGCCTCCCCCAGCTTCGATCAGGCCTCGGTGGCCAGTAACGAATCCAGTGGTGTTGCGCGGACTTTGACAATGTCTAGCTCTCAGGCACGACTAGCGAATGTGCATGACAGACCAGTATCTCCTACAAAGGGCATGGGCGGCTTTGTGCAAAGTGCAATGATGAAAAGAACCGATAGTCAAACGAAGCGCTGGTCAGCACAGCCCGGTGCTAGCCTGAGCAGGCAGAACTCCACCGCAAGCGGGCACGGCGGGCTCCAAGGGTCGCATAGCATGCCAAAACTCGAGCCCGCTGCTGGAATCAAAGAGTCAACAATTGATCAGGCAAGACCTACAAGTTCGAGCAACGATCTCACAAAGCTAGTCACTAGACAAGACAACGACGGCTTCATCAAACCGGCACTTCCGTCGCATGGAAGGAGCAAATCGACAGCATCCAACCACAGTGCGATGGATGATACGCTGGCTTCACCAGGAAGTCCATCAAAGCGCTTCAGAAGTCCGACAAAGTCGAGCTGGATAGAAAGCTCGCTGACCAGACCAGAGTCGCCAAAGCCAATACCTGCAAAGAACACCCAGCCCAGTTGGATGGCGGACCTCGCAAGCCGAAATGCACAGCGGGCTAGCGAGGAATCCACACCGCTTGATGGCACGCCGAAGCCTGCAGAGAATCAAGGTTCAAGGCCCGCCTCGCCTACGAAACAAACACCATTCGGACAACAGATACTGAGACGGTCAGACTCGAGAGATCTGCCAACCACGCCCGCTTCAATCACACCGTCAAACAAGTTGAAGCCGTTACGTCTTGCTGATAAGTTTGATGTATCTCCTGCAGCAACGTCGAAGTCATCAACAGCTGAGGAAATTGACATCTCGGAAGGGATCTCGAAATCAGATGCGCAAACCGACAACACGATTGAGCCCTCGCAATTGCCTTCGAAAGATGAGCCCCAGGTGAACGCAGAGAGTCCCGCAAAGGAGACTGAGCGTGCTATGGCTGGACCACAGCGCGATGAGTCGAAGTCACCAGCCCCGTCTCCATCACAGACACCTGCAACGCCTGAATCCCAGCTATCGCGCAAGCGATTGAAGAGCTTCAAGTCACCGCCTCCACCAGTGCAGGCCAAGCCTTCTTCGGATGGAGCACCCAAAATGCCAACAGATTTCCGTAGTCAGCTGAAATCGAGAGCGCCGCCAGCAGCCAAGCCAACTGAACAGCCAGAGTTTCTGGCCAAGTTCGGACAGCTTCGAAAAGCAACCACCGAGAAGTATGTCGCACCGGATATCCTTAAGGCTAATATCTTGAGAGGTAAAGGCGACCTGACACAGACTGGCGGACCTGTCAAGACCCAAAGACGTGACGAGCTGAAGGAAAGCTTGCTGGCCAAGAAAGACGATATGAAGAAGGCCAAGGAGGAGGGGCGAGATCTTCCAGGACAGGCGCACGAGAGAAAAATTAGCGCGGAGCAGCCTAAACCACCAGTCAAACCCGAAGCTCTTGCACGAAGAGAGCTGCTTAGTAGATCTGACAGTGCGCGCTCTGCAGCCATGCAGTCAGAGAGAACACGAGAAGGCACTCCAGAAGCTCTTGCCAGGCACAAGAGTCTCAAGTCGAAAGAACTCCCGCCAAAGACAAGCCCTAAGCCATCTCCAAAGGAGTTCCAGAAGGAGTTCTCGAAATCTGCCTTGACAAAAGATCTCGGGTCTGGTGCGCCGATCAATGAGGGCACGTCTGCGATAGGCCTCAGGGAGGCACTCAAGTCCACTGCGACTAAGGAGAACGAGCCCACATCGGCTGAGAAGCCAGCTGAAAGACCAGTGTTACAAGAGCCAAAGCTTGAGCCTCTGAGCAGGCAGACGAGCTCGACAAGCACGAGTGAGGTGAAGTCTGCAAAAGAGACCTCAAAACTAGCTGCTCGCTTCAATCCTGGTCTGGCCAGCATGCTTGCACGTGGTCCACCTTCTCAACCGTCCTCGAGATCAGAAACGCCTGTGACTGCCGGCCAGGCTTTCTCCCCACCTCAGAACGCAGCAAGCGAACCTTCAGCCCCAGGCGCACCTCTGAATGACATGAGGAAGGATCGTGCTAAAGGTCCAAAGCGCCGCAAAGGTGCTGCCAAGCAGGAGACTAGCACCATAAGCACGGCCGCTACTCCAGAAGTACCGAAGGATAGCATCGTGGAGCCGACAGCTGAACCACCGCGACCACAGACGCCTCCTAAGGATCAAGACAGGAACGCTGTACAACCGAAGGCTTCTGCGCCACCGGGTTCTATGGCCTCCCTCATGAATGCGTCTTTGAACAAGTCACCGCGGCCGCTCAGTTTTGGTCCTTATGGAAAGGAAGATGCCGGCGAGCCACCAGCGACTCCAGGCTCTCCAGCTACCAAACCTCATCAGGTGGACAGCCCTCCTTTGCGGTCGCCACCATTCAAGAAGCCACAAGGCGCTCGAGCCTTTCCAGGTTCCAGAGACTCGCTCATGAAGGCGTCAGCTGAGAAGCTTTCGGCAGAAGTCAAGCCCGTCAAGGTTGATACAATTGCTGCATCCAGCACATCTGTCAAGCCTGAGTCGCCCGCAAAAGCTCCCGCACTCGTCACCCGCTCGCCTGCGATTGCCACGACGGCCACCGCTCCTGAACCTGCGCCCGCTGTGCCTGAGTTCAAAGGCTTTGGTGCGTCAAGGGCGCAGAAGGCTAGTCAGCCTAACGATGAGGACAAAGAGAATAGCAGTCTCCCTTCAGTGAAGGCAGCTACCTCACTTTGGGGTCGCCGACCTTCGCCGCAAAAGGCAATAGCGCCGTCACAGATTCAGCTTCCTACCAAGAAGGATGAGGAAGCTGCAATGAGATCAGCGGGACTGCTCGCAGCAAGCCCGAAGCCAGGCCTTGGTATCTCAGTTGATCGGACGGGAGAGAAGCCGCCTACACCAGTTTCTGCAGGCGCACCGCCCAAGCCGTTGAAGTCCAGCCGTTCGGTCAGTGGTCTACTTGGAGAGGCCTCCCCGAACAAAGGTACGTGATCGTACTAAATGCGCCTCCTGGAAATGTCCTCCTTGCTCTTTGCTTGACAATTCTGACCAATACCCGTGCAGTCTCATCATAGCGCGCACCCTGCTAGTCGTGGATACTGATTGATGCCAAGGTGATACTCCTCCAATTCCGGACGAAACACCCAAGACAGAAGCTGGAAGGCTGTTGGTGCACCATTTCAAGCAGGTGCCTCGGCACCGAGAGCCACTGAGTTTGGACACTGCCGCCATCATTACTAGAAGTGATCGATCCATGCAAGATGAGCCATTGAAAACACTACGAAGGAATGTTGCCCTATACTTTCCGGATGGATCATCAAAGGTACTCCCCCCGCAGCACGAGTACACATTCTATGATGAAGCCGTCTTCCTGTGTACGCATGTCTTTATCAATGCGAAAGGCAGCAAGACAACACACCTGTATCTATGGGCTGGCTCCTCGGCATTCGAGACCACAGTCGAAGCGGCAAACATCAATGCTAAGCGCATTGCGCGTGAACATGGCTCTGCATCGATTTCTGTCGTTAGACAGGGCCAAGAGCCGTCTGCGCTACTTGATGCACTGGGTGGCATCCTGATCACTCGACGCGGGTCTACTGAGACTGCGCCAAAGCAATTCATGCTTTGCGGCCGCAAACACGTGGGTCACATCGTCTTCGATGAAGTCGATTTCAGCATCGACTCGCTGTGTGCTGGATTCGCATACCTCATATCGTGTCCAGTCACATTGCAAGAGACGAAGCTCTATTTGTGGAAGGGCTCAGCGTGCTCCACAGAGGAGCTCGGTGGAGCCAGACTGGCTGCCATGGATCTGAGCGAGACTGGAGAGATCATTGAAGTGGACGGTGGTGTTGAATTCCCATCCTTCCTTAAGATCTTTGGCGCGAATACCACCAAGTGGAACATACCCAAGCCTTCTGCGTTCTGGCAGCAGAAAGCAGCAGCACCAGACAAGTTTCATACTAGGCTCATGAAGATCGGCCAAGCAGAAGCCTCTACGGGTCTTCTCAGTGCGCTTTGGAATCGACGGCCGAGCTGGAACAGCTTATCTCCTGCTCGGTCACCTTCAACACCAAAAGAGGAGGTCAAGGTCGAAGCCAGAGACATTGTTCCATTCATGCAATCACAGCTCGAAGCAGAAGGTCTTTACCTGCTTGACGGTCACTGCGAGCTTTACCTGTTGATTGGGCCTTTGTTTGCTTCACAGCCAGCAAATACTCGCAATGCAATTCTTGGTCAAGCTTTGCTATTCGCCTCCGACTATGCTATTATGTCGGCCTCGCTGGAGGACCGAGCCGCAATACCGAAGTGTTGGGTAGTCTTTTCTGGCGTACCTCGCGACGTTAAGATGTTGTTTAGGCATTGGGATGAAGGCAGGGGCCTTTGGGGCACCGCCAGTTTGATGGCTGGAGAAAGAGCTAGTTCTGGGAGAGAAGTCAACGCATTGGCGCTTGAAGAGGTCCTAAACGAAGTATGTCGTGACAGCACGAATTGACGGCCTGGGATCCAAGGGTGCAGAATTTTGAGCGTTCTCGCACATGCATAAATTCGAGGCGCTTGGGAAGGAATGGCCTTGTTGTATATGAGAGCCCGATGAGGGCATGGAAAACGCATCGCACGGTGTCTGTATCTGATTCCTTGTAACAATTATCGAAAGAATTCGATGCTCCAGCCTGTGGTGCTCTCGCAGCAACACTACACCGTCGCGGGGACCAGCCGTGATGCACAACTCCGCTTCACGACCTGAGCGGCGGTCGGCACGTCGTAGACAGTGTTTTAGGCTCAAGCATCGAGCGCGGAGTTCGCACGCCGATACTGAAGAAAGTAGGACTTCACAAAGCGACAAAGATCTACTGCATACCTTCCTTTCTTGCCGGAGATTCCCCTTCACCAGGTCAAAGACTTTACAGCACCAAGCCACGGCCATATCTGAGGACCTTGAAGGGCACGAGGGATACGAGGATACGAGACATGGTATCCCCGTCCCTCCCAAGACATAATCTCGGCTCATTAGAGATTGGGTTCAAGGTACCGAATCTTCCGGTTGAGCCGCTTTGCATTAATCATACAACCTGGAAGCTTGCCAGTACACGATAACGACACGTCCAGTATCACACCCGTCGTTCCATCGTCGTCGCTCCATTCCCGTTCAGCCTGGCACTCGTTTCGCCATGTTCGTGCTTCATCTCAGCCTGCTCAGCCTGATCGCGGCAACAGCAATCTCAGCAACCGAACTTCCATACAAATCCTTCTCGAACGTCACGATTGTTGCACTTGGGAAGACGAAAAATGAAACGGGAGGAGAAGGACATGTCGCTGTCGCTGGGATTCTACCTCCTTTTGGTAGTATAGGTGTGGGGTGTGGTGTTAATTGGGATGTTGAGAAGGAGGGATATGGAGGTACACAAACACCCATCACCTTCTTCTAAGCTAGCTTACTGATGTGTGATTGTTGTAGGTGGTTTGAACGCCGGTTCCAAAGCTTTTGGGCTTGGTGGTGGCTACTCTATCACGAACGACACTATGTCGATTGGTGCTGGGATCGGGATAAATCCTAGCAACTCAAGTGCGGACTTCAACTTCCAGGGGAGCACAAATGGTACGTTTGAGTTGAGATTCAAGTCGACGGAGGATTTTACTTGTGAGAAGGAGGGGAAGGACGTGGTTGTTTGTAGGACAACGAAGTAAAGGAGGTGGATGAATATGAGCTACGAAGCGGACTCTTCTTTCTGCTTCCGTATAGCTCAGCGACTGAGCAAAGGTGATGATACGCCTTGAAACATTATTCAGAATGAGAGGGGAAGACTTCTGCTCAGGTCCCCAGATTCTTCAATCTCAAACGCCCATCGACACTCTGCACAAGCCTTGCACGCGTTTGTCTAGCTGCGTCCTCCATGTTCGAAAGCTGTCTACCAGAAGCGTCGAGATGATTGAATGGGCCTGAGGTCAAAAGCGGAAGGAGTGAGGACTTCCAAGCAGTCCTGTTGGTCTCGGAAGTGAAAGCTATCGTCATTGCCACGAAGACGACCGACAAGGTGACAAAGGCAGCCGGGTAGACAAACCAGGGCCAGTTCACCTGGATGATAGTGATTGACTGCTCGATATTCCCAGTGATTGAGGTCATGTTCGGACCTCGTCGCACAACATTGGTAAGGCTGGTAGCGATTAGATCTACTGTCTGAGGTATGTTCTCTCGATGAATAGGAAGTAGAAATTGATCCTCAGTTTGCTTGTCCGAACAGGATCATCATCGTAGATGTCAGTGTCTCCAAAGAGAGCGTGAACGACAACATAAATCATCGATGAGGCCTGGCCAGTTAGGGAGAAAGCCAAGGGATCATCTCGTAACTCTTGCATTGTTTGACAACCGGCGACACGAGGTAAATCCTGGTCTTTATGAAGTCTCCAGAGAGCGGCACCGAGCGTGTAGTCGTAATCTGTACCATGAGAGTCCTGCTCATAAGCTGTGACATTGCCACAGAACTCCTTTCTAGATGCACAAGATGGATCGTCATCGAACGAGGCCCCGGGCCAGTGAAGCATGAATGGCATTGACAGTGGTTCACTGACAAAAGTCTCCGATAGCATTCCGTGCGTCACGACACTATTATTGTATGTCCTGAGACACCACTGCAGCTGACAATCGTGCACTTCGACATCAAGGGATGTGCTGTTCGGATCTGTCGACCAAGTTTTCCAGTCCAGATTGTACTGAGATGGCAATCTCATTGTAGCAAACGAGTACGACAATTCGAGTTTGTCATTGCGACAGAGGTTCTCCTCGAAGGACAGGTCTCTGGACAGGAAGATGGGAAATTCTTGGTTGGTGCCATCTTTCCTGTTTGCGGTGATATTGCTGAATCCATCGTGATTGATAGCAACCTCAAATTGTGGTTCGAGTCTTACGCCTCCAGGAGTGGTGTAGTTGCATGCAAGCTCGTGTGTGTCGAATGTCTCATTTTTTCGGAGGCTATAAGCACAGCTTCGCTGATTTTCGCCATCGACCCTCAGACAGGAACTGCACAGGCCCAAAGTATCGAACGCAGGCCATGTGCAATTGGCACGTGGGGCAAAAGAAGCCTGTGATGTTGTCCAAGCTTACAGCGCCTGGTGTTGGTAAGCTGACCAATGACTTCAAATAGTCAACTGTCACTGATTAGCTGGCAATGGTAGCAAGAGGAGTGGAATCATCCTTACATTCAGCAGTACCGTCGTCATCGTATCCCCAATCCATAGAGCGAGCGTACATCAATGTTGCGGTATCGTTGAACGTGCTGGCTGTTGAAGGTTCATAGGACAGAACTTGCTGCGCGAAGGGATCAATCGCCAATCCGATGATCATCAGAACTGCTCCAAGCGAAGCAACAGCCGCGCGCCATCTAATGGTGTAAAGTAGCCAGATAGATCCCCATGGACCTCGTCCGGCTTCATCAAATATCTGTAGATCCAAAAGCCGCTGTGGCCGCTGTGCGAAGTACACCCACTTCAACTGTCCGAGACACTCTGATACCGCGAGCAGCATAGACATGCGGCATACCGTGATGAGTAGGGAGACAATCGTGTTTGGTCTGATGTCCCAAGGCATTCTCCACTTCTCAAGCGGGTCGCCATCGAAAGACAGAATTACGGCAGCGACTGCTACAATCGCAGCAACGCTAATGGCTGTGGAGAGTATCTCGAGCCACCAGAGCCGGAAGCGGCCAGCATTGCTGTTGTTTAGGGTACCGATGTCCTCCCTCAAAAGAGCCTCATCATGACTGGTTCTTTTGTCACGTGCTGACGAGAAGCAATGAGGTTGGCTGTGGTCAGAGAGCTGCGAAGTCTCATCGTCTGGCTTGGAGGGACAACTGATGGAGGAGACGCGTGATGGAATTCGCGGTAAGTCCAATAGCTCCTGTGAGTCGAAGAAAGCACGCTGATCTTCCGAGCCCTGGACTTCAATCAAAACTTCTGAGCTCATGACTTCTTGGTGAGTGTGAGAGGTTTGTGACCTGGAAGGCGTTTCTGAGACACGATCCTTATAGCCATCAAGCTGAAGCTTACCGGAGCCTTGTCCTATGTCCAGAAGCCATGTCAGAAGCCAGCCACTCAACTCAGCTCTTGTGTACAGCAGTGGCCTCAAGTATGCGCATGTACTCAGCCTCATGTTGTGCACCCTTCGCGTGGTTCACGGGTGCACTTGGCATGCACGTCACTGCTAATGAGAGAGCCTGTATCTCCATTGTCATGAGGCTTCATTGTCTTTTGGAACCTGAATCGATTTTGAAGCGACAAGGTAGAACGGGAAAGTGGAAGGTAGTTGACTGAGGCGAAGAGGGGCGCTGCTCAGGAAGGAAGCTGAAAATGCCAAGAACATGTTAGTAAGCAGAAAAGGAAAGTGGTTGGAGACAGCTGTGATCAGACCACAAGATCTTTGATACAATATATTCCTAGAGAAACATTTCCCAAAAAGCTCTAGTATACATCTCAGTCATAGCGAAGTTCCGCATTTGACTCGAATGGACTCCCAAAGAAAAGCCTCCCCAAGAAGAGACTTCCCACCATCCATTATCTCATATTGTAAGTATGATTTTCAGTTTCCGTTTATCCCATGAACCAGTAGTAGACTTTAGACCGTTGCCATTGAAACTGTCGGATGTGGTCAAGAGCAGTATCGATCCTCCTCGCTCTACACCTCAGATATTTCCTTGCGGTGTCGCCATGCCATCCTTTCACTCAGCTACTTTCTGCATTTACTGGAGGTTGCAAGCTCCGTAGATTGGAGCAGCACCAGCCTGGAGAGTGCATGCACCGTAGATTGGTGCGGCACCCTTTTGCATGGAGCAGGCACCGTAGATTGGTGCGGCACCCTTTTGCATGGTGCAGGCACCGTAGATAGGAGCAGCGCCCTTCTGGAGAGTGCAAGCACCGTAGATTGGGGCAGCACCCTTTTGGAGAGTGCAAGCACCGTAGATTGGAGCAGCGCCGGCCATTTTGATTGAGTTTGGTGTTTTGGGTTGGGGTTTGGAGTAGCGAGTGTGGTAGTGGTCTGTAGGAGTGCTGGTGGAGAGAGAAAATCTGACTTGAGGCTGTTTGCAGGTTGTTTAAGTATTGCTCTGGATTGTGTGGTCGATGTCGTAATGTCGTGATGCTTTCGTGAGTGGTTTCTTGGTTGTTGGTTCTGTGGAAGAAAGAAAAGGTCTAGGTGGAAATTGGCAAAGTCGAAGGCATATAGATCTAGGCATACAATCGTTAGGGCCGAACACGTCCTTAGTATTGTTGTCGGCCGCCATCGTGTTCGTGGTAGGTGAAGTTGTGCTTTGTTCTTGGCGTTAGTATTGTTCTCTGGCACAATGCTTGGCAGCCAACGAGGTGAATCAGCACACAGAACAATGCTTCTCGGCGGTAACACGAGTCGAGAAGGAGGCGAATAGCAGACCTTGTGCTTTGAAGGTAGTCTTGTGGTGGAGTCACTCGGCTCAACGGCACATGCAGCCATTCACGCCGCTATCGTCGCCACGTGGAAGACTGAACTGTTGGCTGCCACGCGAAGATCTCAAGCCCCAAAAAACAGCCTTTGTCGACTGGCGAGCATCGTCGTGTCTTGATTTGGCGGCACGACGAATCGTCGCTCAATTGGGAACTTTCCTGTCGATAGCAATGCCAAGACCTCTCGGGACCGTTCAGCTTTGTCGTGTAGGAGAAGCTATTGCCATTGCAGAGAAGGTAGCAGGAAATCCTGTGCCTCGGAGCTAGACACAGCGGTCGATTCCCGCTCGAATGCACAGCAGTTTCTTGAGCAAGCATCTCACAATCCGCCTTTTCCCTTCATCATAGCTCTGTACCGCTCAATGACTTCCTTTCGTGCCTCGCCTAGCTCTTCTCGCCTCTTCAGACTGCCACTCTTGCCTGGAACATTTGCGACTTCAATCTTTGCACCATCTCTAACCTTGAATTTCTCCTTCGGAACAACCTTGAGCTCGGGCGGTGCTTGAACCACATCATGCAAGCCTTTGGGCACTTCTCGTTTGGTTTTCAGCACTGCCCAAGGGTCTTCATTGTCTCCAGCTTCAGTCAGCATCCTCTTACGCTTCGCCTTCTTGCCTTCCGGTTCCAGCTTTATGGACTGGCCACCATACTCTGTCTGCAACTCCTCATCGCGTTCTTCCTGCTCTTCCTGGAATTCTTCCTCTTTCTCTTTCCGCTTCGCGTCTTGCTCGCGCCATTCCGCGTACATACGGTGAAGTCGCTTTTCGGTCTTGGTCTGACGCTGTTTTTCGCCTTCGACAGCCTTTCCTTTTCGTGAAAGGCCACCCACAGGTAGCGCTTGGTTGACGCGAGCTGCAAACTCATTCAGACGTTCGCCAGGCAGGATCTTGAGCTTTTCTGTGCCTTCAGACTGTGGAGCTGAGGTCATTATCTCTTTCTCCGCTGTCTGTCGCGATTTCTTCTTAGACTTGCGTGCTCCGTCGTCTAGCCCAGATCGTTGTCTTTGGCCACCCTGGACTGCCATGAGGCGAGCAAATGCGCGTGGCGTGTCATCTCCCTTGTAAGATCCTGAAGTACTCCGCTGCGGTTTCTGAGGCTGTGTCTTAGGCTTCGGACCTTTGTGGTGTTTCTTTTCGATCTTTTCGTAGGCGTTCAGAGGTTTTGCGACTTTTGACGGCGGGAGATCAAAACTGGATCAAAGTCAGCGAAATTCATACAGCTAGGTCGCATGGACTCTTACTGCTTGTCATCGCCATCGCGCTTACGCTTGTGCTTGTGAGGCATTTTGAATGTGGTTTGCGATGAAGTTGTGCTGAATCTGAAGTCTGAGATCTTCCCCACCAACCACACTGCCAAGCACTTTCACATGCCGACGTCGCACTTCAACTTGCAACTTGCGACAAGCCTTCAGTATTCACACTATTACTCGCCAAAATGCCGCCGCCTTCGAAGACAGGTCGCAGTTTGACCAAGCAGCCAGTGCGGCCTGCACGCTACTTTCCCGGCAAGCAGATCGGCGAGGATCCCGTCTCGGAAGAGGATTCAGACGAAGAAGAGGAAGAGGAACAGCAAGCAGCACCAAAAGAGGCAGCACCTAAATTCTCATCATTTCCGAAGAAGGCTAAAATCGATGTCAGACCGGCAGCAGCAGTCCCGAAAGCGCCGGAGTCAAAGGCTCCAGACCTAGAAGGCTTCGAGACGGCCTCAGAATCATCAGATGGCGAAGAGGACGGCAGTGGTTCGGAGGAAGAAGAGAGCTCCGAAGAAGAGGACAGCAGCTCAGATGACGAGCCCAAGCGGCCTATGCTGGCGCCAAAATTCATATCTAAATCGAAGCGAGCGCAACAGACTACACCAGTAGTGTCAGAAGAACAGAAGGCAGAAGAGGAAGAGCGGAAACGCAAGGAAAAAGCAGATGAGCTTCTACAAGCACAGATCGAGCGAGAACAGGCTGCAAGAGCGGCAGGCAAAAAGTTCTGGGACGACGACGATGCTGTGGACGAGGTCGATGATCGAGATGGCATAGATCCAGAGGCAGAACGTGCAGCATGGAAATTGCGCGAGCTGAAGCGCGTAAAACGCGATCGCCAGGCTCTGATCGCGAAGGAGCAAGAGCGAGAAGAAGTTGAGCGAAGACGGAACATGACTGCAGAAGAGCGCGAGAAGGAGGATCGCGAGTTCCTTGAAAAGCAGCAAGAAGAGCAAGAGGGCAAAGGCAAGATGAACTACATGCAGAAATACTTCCACAAAGGTGCGTTCTTTGGCGCAGATGGCGAGGAGCAAGATGAGGAAGTCAAGGCTGCCCTCAATCGTGACGTTGCGGGAAGGAGGTTCGTGGATGAAGCTAGCGACAAGAGCGTCTTGCCTGAATACATGAAAATCAGAGATGCAACGAGACTGGGCAAGAAGGGCCGGACGCGGTACAAAGACCTGAAGAGCGAGGACACGGGTAGCTGGGGCAGGTTTGAGGGCAAGAAGAGGGAGTTTGATGGTGTTGATGAGAGATTTAGACCGGACGAGAAGAGCGGCGCCGAGAGAACAGGTGCGAATATGGCGCCTGTTGGCGAGCGAAGGCGGAGGGATGATGAGGGTGGTAGGGAGGAGAAGAGGCCGCGTTATGATTGAGGCTCTGCTGTGAGATGAGCTTGCGGCGAGTCGTAGCACGTCAAGGGCCAATTATTGCATGAGAAGATGCTTTGAATTGATGATTCGGGCGTACCTAGGGACCTGGAAGTGAATGATCCCGAGTATTAACTGTTACGCGACGCGCTAATGGAACGGTCCGGGCCCCAAACGAAGCTCCAAGGCTGTGCGTTTGTCTGCAGTCGCGTCGCTGCAGATTCCACAAACCAAGCTCCCTCGAAGACCATACCACATGCTTTGCCTATCATAGCCAGCTGAGCCATTAACAAAGCAAGATACGACATCGCCTGCAGTACTGATGGTCAATACAGTAAGCATCCCACTATGTTCTGATCTGCATATCAGCTAATGTATATCAGAACACCAAGATGACTTCACAAACAGACTCAAGTGCTGCAGCTGCGGTACTGGAGACGTGCGAACTTCTCGAGCATATTCTGCTGCAACTGCGGCCAACACAAGTGTGTCTGCTACAGCGCGTGTCGAAGCAGTGGAAACTTGTCATAGACAACTCCCCAGTGAGCATACTCAAAACCCTGAGATAGAGCTCGAGTCAATGGACTCGTTCCGCCTTTCGCCAACTGAGAGACTAGCTCGCTAACCTTGATCATCTATGTTGTCAGGCATTGAGGCGATCGCTTTTCTTGATGCCAATCGCATCCCGCGCATTGATGGCCTTCTCGATGACTACAGTAGGCTCTGGAATTGACTATTGTATCACAGCGCACCACTCGACGCGCGAAGCCGCAGCTATTGGAAACTTCGCAGTGCACGGCGCTGTCAACGCCTTCCTGTGCGGAATGCCACAAGGACACCAGCCGCATGATGTCTTCATCCCGACAATCGAGCACCAAGCAAAATATGGCGTACGCATCCCGTTGAAATCCGAAGCGGTCAAGGCTCTACGTCGCCATGCGAGCATGCCAGATCAAAGGATGGATATGTTTCTTACTCAACCACCGCCTCTAGCTGCAGTCTTGACCATTACCACTCAAGACGGCGGAGCTCAGAGCACGAGGGTTAACGTGGCATCTGGTATACGTCTTCGCGACCTTGCAACTACGATTCAGCCTCACTTTCTCAACGACTCCAGTCTGGCTCTGAGCTTTGCTATCGAACCCTCATCGAAAGGCTATTGTCCAGTCTTGTTCCCTGCTTCCGACGAGCCGGCCCTCGAACGCTTGCGCAGACCCTCCAGTGCTAGAGACAATGTGTGGGCTATCGAAGAACTTCTCGAAGCGATCCTGCGTCTGCTGCCTCCGAAGAAGGCAATATCAGCGCAACGAGTTTGCAAACGGTGGCGAGACCTCGTTGCCTCGTCTCCTACCATTCTACGCTCCCTTTTCCTGAAAGCCGATCGACCACGCATGGCCGTCCGGCTCAGAATGATTAATTACGGTGATAAGCAACCTCCTCCTTCACTCATTGCTCAGTCAAACCGAGTTTTGTAAGTACTTGGTGCAGCTCAATCCAAGGACTTCTTACTGACACACGCTCATGCAGTTTCGCAGCCGCAGCGCGCATCAGTATCGCAGAAATTCAGTCGCTTCCCGAACATCTTGTCATCAGAGAAGGTATCATGAACCCGTATCTCTGCAGCGAAATTCAAGATTATGCTGGCAGAGTGACACCCTTGAATACCAGGGTGACTTTTGGAGACCAGGGTCAATCATTCTGTCTCAATGTCGATGCACTCAACGCATGTGTCGTGAATCGCGATCACGACTCGCGCCTGGATATGTTCCTTACGCAACCACCTTACGACCGAATCTACGTAGGGATTCTGGACTTCAGCTCCTGTTCTAAGGAGCCGCTTTTCAGCAACTGGGTGTCCCGGTTGGGAGGCGTACGACTGCGGGACATTATTGAGCAAGCACGCCTCACCGATTACAATTTCCCACGGTCCATGAAAATTACGATGGTCCTTCATTCGAAATATACCGAAGGTGGCTTCAATCTGATCTATCTTCGCGACTGCGATGTGGCGACACTGAACAATCGTCAAGCCAGGGAAGCAATTGCAACAGCCAAGGCTGAGAAGGAGGCTGCTGAGCTTGCAGCGAAGGTTGCTAAGGCACTTTCGGGAGGGGCAGACGATGGGCCGTTATGAGGGTAAAAAAAAGGATTGACATGTGGCGTAGCTCTTGAGAACAAAACTGCCCAGTCTTCGAAGCGCTCGAGTTTGGTGATGGTAATGGATAGAAAAGGCCGATGTATGACCGAGATGATATCGAGTGAGCAGCATGTGAAAGTCTGTTCATGGCTCGTGGAAATCTGCCTTGGGTTTTAATGCTGAGGCTAGGTGACCTCGCATGATGTGAAGTCATGTCTCACATGCTGCTGCGTCATATGAAGCGGGCCGTGCGTAGTTGTTGCCGAGCTGTCAGGTTTGCGCACATTCCATCCATCACAAACTCTAAGATTCGAACATCGGTCCAACATATGCGCCTTTCGGACATGGATATCGCGTCCATGAGCAGTGCCACATTGGCTGCGCTAACAGACTCGATGGTGAGAATCAACCCGTGCTCGAGGGGTTGAAGCGAATACAGCTAATCTATTACTCGGCAGTCTACTGAGCTCATACTACGAAATGGCTCTGCAGCCGTGCATGCAGTCTTCGCAATTCCTGAGCTGCTTGAAAATGTTCTGCTGCAACTGGCAACGAGAACCATACTCCGCATTCAGCGCGTTTCAAAGCTATGGAAAGCTGTCATCGCCACCTCTCCGCAGATTCAAGGCGCGCTCTTTATGAGGCGTGAGACACCAGAAGCACTCTTTACATTGGGGAAGTATGGCCTTGGTTGTCACAAAGGCTACCGGATTGTGGGTCGTCTGGCTGGTCGAAGTGATAGCGCGGCCCAAGCACAGGCTCTCCAATGTCGCCTCAATCCCTTTCTCTGCCTGCCGCCCATGGGCTACAAATTGATCGACAACTACACTCCAACACTCGACCGCCAGCTCAGATTTGGATTGCGCCTCCCTCTGTCTGAAATGGCTCTGGAAGCATTGCGCGCCACACCAAGGACGCAAAACAGCCTCCTGGACATGTTCATTACTCAACCACCAATTTGCGAAGCTCAGCTTGTCGCGGTCACTCAACATCGCAAAAGCCTTAAGTGCACGGTGTTTCGATCCGAGGGACTTCGACTTGGTGACGTCGCGGCTGCTCGCATTCTCCGTGATTTGCAAATTCGTCGCGATCCAACATTGAGCTTGTACATTGTTATACAGCGCTCTCAAAAGGGCTACTGTCCTTTCTTGTTCCCAACATTGAAGGAGCAACGTCTAGCTCACCTCTTTCCGGCCACAGATACCTTACAACATCCTTGCGGCGAACCAAGCGCAGTCGACAGATTCTGTGCCATCGACGAGCTCCTTGAGGCTTCTTTGCGGCTATTGAATCTTGAAGAAATCATGGTGCTGCAGCGAGTGTCCAAACGCTGGAAACAGGTCATTCGCGGATCACCCCTGATACAACGAGCTGCGTTTCTCAAGGGCGATGCTCTCAGGATGGCTGTCAAATTCGGACGCTACAGGGCGATAGCCCATCGGACCAAGATGCAGGACAAGTTCCAGGGCAACAGTGTAACGATCTTTCCCCCATACAAGATCTTTATGGAACCTATCAATGCGGCTTCGATTTCTGCGGACTTCATGAAGGGCACATACGTGAAACGATTCAGAGATCAGTATTGGTCGCACCTTCGCCATCGTGTACAGGGAGTCGTCAACCCCTTTCTCTGCGATTATGATAGCGACAACCTACAGGTGACAATAAAGAAGGCGGTCCTCGAGAGCTGCACGAAATGCAATACGGACGGTCGCTTGGACATGTTCTTCACACAGCCTCCTTATAACGCGCTCACTGTGCATTTCTCCGGCATCATCGGCGCACGCTTCTTCAAATTACATCGGGCCGGAGGTGTTCGCCTGCGAGACGTTCTCGCTGAAGCTCGTTCGTATCCTGTCGACCTTACAGAAGTCGATGAGCATTTGCTGGATCTCAACGGCTACTCATCTGTCATTTTCCTGGACTGAATGGGAGCGAAGAAGTGGACAGGCACTTGTCGTTCAGAAGTAAAGATCAAATGAATGTGCTTGGGTACTACACGGAAAGCACATACGGCCGGCGTTTTCGAAGCGATGAGGACATAGAGCTGCTTGGGGAGCCTTAAACACATAAGGCCGCGAGACAGCTCAGCAAGGCGGAACAATCGCTGCCAAGGTGGCTGCTACTCTGAAGACGGAAGAATCACGCCAAACATGCCTCAACGAACTAGGCTCGTATCTACCAGAGATGCAGCATCCAAAGCGAGCTGACTATTCGAAGCAAGTTGAGATACACCCTCTGGCCAGCATTTGGGGAAGTTGCTGTAGTACGCAACTCCATCACACGGCTTAAGCTCTGGTCGTTGCGTCGCAGACAGTAGTATCGTCTCGTATATCAAGCGCAGAGCGTACATATAGCGACTTAGGACGGCATGCCTTCACAGCTTGATGAATATCTAGACAGTTCTTAATTGCCATAGGTTCCACGTAACTAGGCCAGAGGATGTATAGGATCTCCGACTTCGAACATTGGCCAAAATCTATCGGATTTCGCCTTGAAAATTAGAGTGTCCTATCAACGCATTATACAGACGCACGCAGAGAACGAAGAGTTCAAGCTATAAGATGTCGTCTGAGATTCTGCATTGTCGCTAACGATTGAGCTCCGCGATTGGCTACAAAAGCGCTTCAGAACGTCGATCCCTCTTCTGAATTTAATCTCACCTTCCACTCTTGGCAGTAAAGCCGGCTCAGGAAGCATAAGTTTGTTACACTCAAGCAATAAGGCAGCAAACAAGCTTCCATATCCCAAACCTTTCAGTGCTGCTCGCAAGATAGTCGCGCAGCTGTAAGGATGCATTTAAGTAGGAAGGCTGGCCTGCCAAGCTGACCTTGATGGTCTACCACTCCTTCAACAACCGCATCTGCCAAGCATGTATTCCTTCATCCTTTTAGCTCTCACGAGCGCTCCTTCCGCATACGCCTGGGGTTCTCTCGGCCATGAAACAATTGCATACATAGCCTCTCACTACGTCCAATCGCATACCAAAACATGGGCCCAAAACATTCTCGGCGACACATCGAAAGATTACCTCGCAAACGTAGCGACTTGGGCAGATAGCTATAGATATACTGCTGCTGGAAAGTTCTCGGCTCCGTTTCATTTTATTGACGCGGAAGACAACCCGTAAGCTTCCAACGAGGCCTGAGTCTTGCGTGTTGCTGATATTGATCTTCCTAGTCCCAACTCGTGCAGCGTCGATTATGATCGAGATTGCGGGAAAAGTGGATGCTCTGTCAGTGCCATTGCCAATTATACGACACGTGTGCAATCATCGAGTTTGTCGGATACCGAAGTGAACTATGCTCTAAGATTCCTGGTCCATTTTATTGGTGATATTACTCAGCCGCTTCATGATGAGGCTTATGAGGTTGGTGGAAATGATGTTGATGTCACTTTCAATGGGACGGATACCGTAAGTTCGAGGTTCGATCGCGAATGAGGGCTTGATCTGACGCTAGCGTAGAATTTGCACCATATTTGGGATACCAATATGCCCGAGCAACTTCGTGGGGGCTACTCTCTGTCAGATGCCTCAGACTGGGCTAACGACTTGGTCTCTGCCATCGACTCTGGAACATACTCCTCCCAGAAATCATCTTGGATCTCAGGTCTTGATGTTTCGGATCCGAAAGGCACGGCCATGAAGTGGGCTACCGATGCTAATACATTTGTGTGCTCGAAAGTCATGCCTAACGGAGCTTCCACTCTGGAGAATTCGGACGATCTGTACCCTCAGTACTACAATGGTGTGATTGATACCATCGAGCTCCAGGTGGCGAAGGCTGGATATAGACTGGCGAAATGGTTGGATGCTATTGCTGCCAAGCAGAGCGTAAGCAAGAGGGCTGTGCATGGCGACATGATTGTCGAAGAGGATTTAAGTGGTGCTTATTTGCTGCCACGGGGACCAATGAGTCGAGCGCAGAGGAGGAGAGAGGCAATGGGGTATAACTGTAAGCATTAAACATCTCAGTATAGACCGTCATTGTGCTGCATCGGCCATCCAATCAGAAATGATACCCCAATATCTCTCTGGATCTTCTCGTGGAAGTCCGCAGTGTGGTGCCCTCTCGAACACCTCTTTATGGACTTCCTTGAAACCTATTTCGCGAGCTTCAACGGCATGGTCGTGGCAGTCAACGGCGCTGACGATGGGATCTGCCTTGGAGTACATATACAGCCTCGGCACTGCAGGATCCCATAACGCTCGATCATCCAGGCTCCTGCCTCTGAACAGCCCACTCGTTCTGAGCGTGGTCTGGCTCGACGTATTTGACGGTATAGCATTCAGTCGTCTTCGCTCTCGTGTCAGCATATCCTCTCGTCGCAGTAGCCAGCACAAAAATAGTCCAGAGTATATATACACACGAATAAGAAACCGGCCAATTATTCGTACGAGCCAGTTAGAAGGGAGAGAATACGATATTGCTGTAACGCCTTGCTCCGCACGTGGCCGTCCAGGTAGACATTCGAAGATGATTTTGTTCCAGATCCTAGTTGGCTTCTTATCTCGACTGTTCCACAAGCTCAAAGCGAGATGCGTAGCTACTGTGCCGCCACCATTGCTAAAGGCATGTAGGAAGATGTTGCCAGACTTGTCGCCTTTGGCGTCGAAAGCATCGAACTCAATAACGTGTCTTGCCATTTCCAAGCGCTTGACCATTTTGGCATCCGAAGCTGTCATGTCGATCATCGAAGATTGAATTAGAAGAATAGTAGCAAACGGGAAGAGCCTTTGATATTGCTGTATGCAATAAGACGCGCCATGCGGATTCAAGCGTTGATTTGATTCTTCCTCGCAGCAGAACGTATACTAGTAGGTCGGACATTCTTCGGCTATACCTTAGCAGAAGAACGTTAAAACGATAACGACATTTCTTTGGATCCTGCTTCGCTTTATCGAGAGACAGATCAACGACTGTCGTAGCTATCTAGAGCGGACTCTACGCATTCGTTGCATATCAAAATTGTGTAGGTCCGGCCATCTTTCACCTCGCAAGGCGGATTTTTAGCTGCTCGAGCGCATGGCGCGACATATTGCATACCACAATA